>UCOM01001240.1:0-45890 GCA_900474385.1 Ormyrus pomaceus
AATTTTTTTCCCCCCCCCCCCCCCCCCTCCCTGAATGGCGACTCGCATCGAATAGTCGTCGATTCAAATCTGGCGCCTCTCCGCCGCCGCGGCGCGCACTGGAAATTCAAGTCCCTCGGCTGCATGCAGGCAGCTGCTCTGCGCCGCGAGCGAACGAGGCCAATTACGCAACCGCGCGAGCGCGCAGCCGTGTGCTCGACTTAGAAGTGCCCGTACACGGGAAGCCCGACTGCCTACCTTTCGGAGAGCCGAGAGCTCATTCTGCCGCCTGTGCAAATTGCCCCGCGCGCGACACGCGCTTTCGTTACAAAGCGGAGAATTCCTCGCCTCTTCGACGCGCGCTTTTGATACACTGCCCGCGCGCGCGCGCTCCTCTCGACGTTTTTCCACGAGATTTCCAGCGCTATTTTGAGGAAGTAATGGAGCGAATTGGCCCCCGTTTGAGCCACTGCAAATCCCTTTCACGTATATAGCCGAGCGAGAGCGTGAGAATTTTTTCAAGAGTGACCGCGGGAGAGCCGGGAAAAAAAGCCTCACCGAAGGAATATGTATGCGCATTACGCACTTAAGTGCAGCGTGTCCTTCAGCGCCTTTTTCCTGAAAAATTCGAATTAATGCGCCGCTTTTTCGTAACCGCCGAGCGTGAAATAAAATTTAAAGAGGAACGTTTTTCTATCGCTTTAAGACTCTCGCGGCTGCTCACGGTTTAGAAATGTTTAGCCTAATGGCGCCTGATTGCATAGCGGGAATACTGATTGAGTCTTTTCAAAAACGTGTGAGCATATGAGAAGTGGTGCTAACTTAATGCCGGGTACAGCTGAATATTAATCTAACGTTTTGTACCAATAAGGAGATAAGTTACTTATTTTCCAGGCGAAAAATGTGTCTCCGCAATCGTAGTGCCGTATACCTTTTGAAGCGATAAAAATCTGTGGTAACAACCTTCGACTAAATATAGAATTTGTTGCGAAACTTTGAGAATTTTCGTCTTCTTCGAGGTATACGTGATTTTTAATCTAAAACTGAAACACGACGATTAAACAAAATTATATAAGCGAAAGATGTAAACAGAAAATTTAAGGCGCCTTATGTAAATAGCTGATTTGCTCATCTTTATTCGCGAAGCCGCGCAGTTAGCGGTGAAAATACAATCAGCCGTTTAATAGCCATTTTCCAATTGAAACATTACTGAAGCAATCGACGCATACAATTAAAACGCGCATTGGGCAACGCGCTTATATACTTTCATAATTCCCCGAGTGCTTTTTATCTACAAAGCACTAATTTGTATCTAAATAATCCGTGATACATCATCATCGAAGAAACTGAAATTCTTCAAGCTGATAAGCGCCGCAGACACGATATTTTCAATGCACATATACCTCGAGCCAAAGTTGCATTTACAAAGTGTCGCAATCACCTCGGTATTTTTTGAGCGACGCACGACATCTCGTAAAACAAGCATAATATGCACAATGCATTCATTAGCGAGGGACAGAAGATATTTGTTGAGCAAGAAAAACATGACTCGCCTCGCGACGACTTAATACACCGTTCGACAAGTTATTCCAATTTTTCAAGCGCACATACCAGATCTTTGCGTTCCCGCCGCTCGTCGCGCACTTCGACGAAAGCACCGAGCGTTCGATAGAGTCATTTAGCAGCCGGAACCGAGAGCGGCAGGCCACGTATATATCCATGCATCGGCCGAAAGAGAGAGGGGCCCCTCGGATTTGGAGAAAAAAGTGCCCCCCGGTACTCGTTAGCCGATCGGGCACATATACATATACATATATATAGGCGTGCGTCGCACCGTCAGCGAGTTGTTTATCCGCGCGCGGCTAAAACGTAAGAGAGGCTTTCTCCGAGTTCGGAATGTGCGCGGCGATCCTACCACGTGAGAGAGCTACCGCCGTCCTCCTTCTCGTTCATCGATCTTTCTTGTATAGGCGGCGAGCCAGGGACGAGCCGAGCCTCGCGTGCCCGCACGTTTCAAGCGCCTTTTCCCTCATCTAGAGATAGAGAGGCAGAGAGCTCCGAGAGAGACACGAGCTTATTACATTTTTTTTTCCGAACGATTCCTATCCTGCCTCCCCCCCCCCCAAGTAATGACTTGATTCACTCGCGGATATATACTCTCCCCCCCACTCCCGCTTCGATCATTCCGAGCGTCCGTTTTCTTACGGTACGGCATCGATCGACGAAATTCTCCGGCTGCGTATAACCCAGTTTCGGTTCGGAAATTAGCGGGAGGTTAAATCCCGTATTCCGTAACAGGAGAGCCGCCGGCCGCGATGTAAAATTTTCATTTTGCCGCGGCCGCGCGCGGCTGTAAATAACGGGCGTCCGCTTCGTAGTTTTTTTATAAGATATATAACTATTACGACGAATTTATACGTGCGCGCGCGAACCGATTTTTCAGCCATAAATTAAGGAAAGTGATATAAACCGCGCGAGATAATTGCGTGCCGCGCGCCGCTTATATAGCCCACATGATTCTTATTATGTATCGCTTTCGCGAGCCCGCCAACGAGCTCCGCGCCGCCTCGAGACTTTATGGAAAATTCTGACCCGCTCGTTGCTCCGAGCCGGAGGATCTCGCAATAAATTCACAATTCACAACCCGCGTCTTTACACCCGATTCTAAACTGTATGTATATATGCGCGCGATCAGTCGTCGACTATAGGCTCTTCTTGTACGCTCATCGTTTTCTTATTAACCGCAATTTCGGTCGCATTATGGCTGAGCTAACCTGCGGGCGTTTTACCGTAATTACAATCAAAGAAGCGAAATAAATCCGGCGAATTATTTTCGCCATGTCAAATTGTCTCGACTGAATAATTCTTGCGGTTTTGGCGAGAATTCAATTCCGACGAGGATGGATGATGAGCGAAAATCGCGATTCGAGAAAGCACGGCGTTCTAATGTAATTAGCAACGTTTCTTTTCTTCCGGGCGGCGGGTGGTAGGTATAAAAAAAAGGAGCGAGATTTCGACCAGGAAATTATCGGAAAAGCTCTCCGAGGTTACGTAAAGAGGTGCGGGCGCTCGGGACCGAACGGTACTCGCGGCGGCGGCGGCGGCGCTGAATGAAGCCTCTCTCGAGAGAATCCTCGAGCGAAAGGAATGAAAAGAAGCCATGAAATTTTCGGATAACGTATCAAGCGGGAGTAGGGAGCGGGACTGGATCTCTCGAGGCGCTGCCGCTGCTGCTGCTACGACCTGTTGAGCCGATCTGCCCTCTCCCGTCCGCCAGTCGCGCACCAGAGCCACTGGCATATAAAGAAAGAAAGTAATTCCCCGTCGCTGCGACTCTCCGCGTGTATACCTACCGCAGGTGCAGGCCGCCGTTAGCCGGGCCTCCTCTCCGCGGGGCTCCTCTCTTTCCACACATCGAGTACAGCGATATTCATCCAGCGGTGTATTGCGCAAGCTCTCTCTCTCTCTCTCTGCGGCTGCCTTTTTTCCTCGACTCGCCGGGCATTCCGCGCTTCATAAGCCGCAAACGACATTGATCCTCGATTCGCGATCGACCTTAGGCCGGGCCACGGCTTCCGTTAGCCGCGATCTTTAATTAAAATGCAGCCGAGTTAGAGACAGCCTCCGGCTCGCCGCGTCGAGCTCACCCGGCATCGAACTCACCCACCGCGTGCCTCGCATACATCGACACACACGCTCTTCCTGCCCGTAAAAAGTCATCCTCGCCGCGTGTGTCATTCTACATTCCCGACGTCGCCCGTAAAACGTATGCAGCACGTGCCTGCCCGTACGTGGCTCTAAGGCCTATAGCCTATGCGCCATTCAAGACAATGCGCGCGCGCGCGCGCCTTTCGCAACAAGCCGTCGCCGCCGCCTCCGTACGCTCGCGAGCCTCTGTGTACGTACGGAGCAGCGGATAGGTCCGAGGTATCAATGTCCGCGAGCGTTCCTCATGAATAATCGGCCTGGCGCCGACAAAAAGCTGGC
Source organism: Ormyrus pomaceus (assembly GCA_900474385.1). NCBI lineage: Eukaryota > Metazoa > Arthropoda > Insecta > Hymenoptera > Ormyridae > Ormyrus > Ormyrus pomaceus. Next base: position 3,967 of record UCOM01001240.1, read on the forward strand.
TCCTTCCTTTTTTTTTTTTAGAAATCCGAGCGCTAGAAGTGGAGCGAGCACCGGAGCACACGGCGCCGCGACTTCTACGCCGACGGACTCGTTGATCTATCGAATTTCTACGAAAGTACGGCGGCGGCGGCGATCGAATCCCAGCGGAGATATGCCCCCCCGCCGCCGTGTGTTTGTAGATCCGTATCGGCTGAATAATTTCATTGCACCCGCCGGCCGGGGGGGTACACTGGAATTATTTCCAATTACAGGTGTGCGCGAATTTTTCCCCTTTGTTATACTCACGGGGATAACGAAGAAATTGATGACTCTCGGGAGGCGTATGTATGAAAAGTCTCTGAATTTTTTCGACGAAAGTTCCGTACGCGACTCCTCTTCGCTGTGCCTACATCTTTTATTTATGCATTCCTTTAGCTTGTTGAATTACAGGAATTTTTTTTCCTACGATTTCTTAACGACGGAAAAAACTCGTTTGGAACTAGTAGAGCCGCTTTGGGGGCCTCTTCGATGAAGATAAAGATAGGTTCGTTTTATTTTAATCCAGAACCGATCACCGCTACTTTTTACCGGAGGAACGGTTGTGCGATCTTCAAATATGCTTTTTTTTCCTCCTCTCGAAAAAACGAAAACGACAAGATCTTGTTGTTTCGAGCAAGGTGCACCGCGTTACCAGCGCCAAGCCAAGGTTAATATCTTATATTTGTGACAAGTATCATTCGGGCTCGTGAAAATGTGGAAAAAGTATTTTCGAATTAAACTACTTTCCCTCGAGCCGTAAAAAATTTTCTGGTTTTTAACGTTATAACGTCGCCGGATGAAAGTTTAACTGCAAGACTGTCCGTGAACTACAAATCGGTAAATACGATACGAATTTTGACATTCGTATAATAAATTCAACAAACTGGTCTTTGCGCGGAACTAATGCAAATCTCACCGACAGTAACGACTGATTAAAATTCTCTTAATCTTGAAAACTGATTCAGCACTTACCGCGTACAATTTTAAAGAATAAAACGTTTGATTTATTTAAAATCGCGCGCACGACGCGGGAAACGATATTTCGCGGCGTCGAACGAACGCGCGCCGCGCAATGATGTCATAGCCTCCGCGAGGATATTGCATAAATATCCTTTATTCAATCGACGAAAACATCAGCCGCACGGATACAAAAATTATCCACTTGCTCAACGAGGCCGTGACGACCGGCATAATTATATCCCCGAAGAAAAGCGAATCGATGAATCAGAATTGCCGCTTACATTAGCCGCCGTCGAAATCCTCGTCCGTACCAAAAAGCCGCGGCCTGCAGTCCCTGCGGCCCACGCTCGCCGCGGCAAAACGCTCCCATGCTCCGAATTTTCATCCTCGCGCGCTCCGAAAAGGAGATCGCTCTCTCGCTCAGGGGGGGTCAAAAAAGGCGGCCGCCGCCGAGTCCGGTCCAGCGATCCTCGCGCGGCGCCTTGGAATATCCGCGAAAGATGCGCGGTGTGCCTTCTCCTCGGGGGGGCGGGGGAGGGGGGCGGACGATTTTCGCTGCAGCAGCAGCAGCAGCAGCGATCGCTCGCGGAGGCGAGGAGGGCCGAGCGCCGTCGAGCCCGGCCGATCTCGGCGGCGGGAGAGAGATAGAGAGCGAGAGAGAGAGAGAGCGGCCCCGGAGTCTCGAAGCAAGCCCGAGTCAGTCCTCGGCCGATCCCCGTGACGCGCGCAGCGACTCGCTCCGAAGGCACCAGAGAGCTCGAGAGACAGCCCGCACGGACCCAAGGCGCGCCAGCTGCTACCAAAATGGCCGCCCCCTGAAGCGGAGCAGAGCTGTATACACATATACACGGAGTGCGAATCGAACGGTCGAAAGTGCGTGCGGTTCCAGAGTGTGCAGTTTCACCCGTGGCAGTTCGAGCGACTTCGAACCGCGAGGTAAACGGCAGCAGGCACCTGTGAATGGATGAGTGTGTCGTCGTTGCGCAACGCCGACGCCGGGATTGTTCGGCTGCTCTCCTCTCCTCGAGAGAGAGAGAGAGAGAGTCGTTTGCGAAAATGAAAAGGAGCGTCGCGCGAGAGCACACGGCGGAGCGGAGCGAGCTATCCTCGCGCGCGCGAGAGATGTTCCCACGTGCATCGGCAATTAGCGCCTCGTCGCTCGTTGGCGGCGGCGCTTCTCTCTCTCTCTCTCTCCGTCGTCGGAGGCGCGCGCGCGGAGGAGAGCCCCCTTTCGAAAGTGCTAATTAAAGTGCGACCGATCTTTGCGCGCGCGGAGGAAAGGAAAAGGCCGCGGAGCCGAGAGCGATTAGCGGCCGTTGCGCAAAAAGAATTCCGGCCGGTTGTAACGTTGTTGACGTCCTGCCAGCTCTGCATGAATAAAACATGCCGAATCCACGCGGGCCGCGCGTTATCTCGGCGCTTATTCATAAATAACGAAACGAGAAGGAGCTCTGGCTCGGGGATCGGCGGCCTTGGGGGTCTCTCTCTCTCTCTCTCTCTCCCTCTCGGCATCCTTGGCATCCGCGCGCCGGCCGAGCCTATATAATGCGCGCGCGCCTGGACCACGCGAGACCGCGAGAGCGCCGAAGCCGATGTCTGCAGGAAAGTCTCGCGCATTCCTCGCGCGAGAGAGCAGCCTTCGGGACGCGGTGTATATATATACGCTCCTGCGCGTACAACAGGCGATCTGCCCAAAGAGCGAGATGTATAACTGTTCCTCGCCGATTCTTACGGGCTTTTACCGCGGGGATTTCGCGGCGCGGTGGTTAATGCATCGCTTAAAATCCGCTTTCTAGGAAGTCAGCCGGGAGAGGGGCCCCATTGTACGGTTGCGGATTAGCATACCGGGCGAATCTTAATTTAATAGTGGAAACAGTCGGGGCGCGGACGGACGCGCGCACATAATTTCAGACCGCGCGGTGTGCTTGTATACGCGGAGCCCTCCATTAGCCGGGAATGCTAACTGTTCCTCGATTTTTTTTTTTTTTTTTTTTTCTAACGCCGCGGCCGAAGTATGTTAATAACAATGTTCGCGCGAGGAGGCTCTCGATCGATCGGCCGGGCAATCGGCAGGTTTTTAATTAAAGCAGCTTCCTCGAATCCGCGTCGAGAGTGTAAAGAGAGCAAAGAAAAAAGAAAAAACGGAGAGCCCGAGCTTATCAAATTTAATTATCGGGGAAATTAAAATTCCGCGGACACGTCGGGGCCGAGTGGCACATCGCGGATTAGCATACAGATATAGATTGGAAAGCCGGGGCTCATCTCTCTCGGGGGCATCGGTATGATAATTAGCGTTCGCGCGTCGCGAAAAAGAAAGCTTACGTTCTGCCGCCGCCTCTATACCCTCTCCGCGCCGCCGCGATCCGATGAAGGAAGAAATTTCCGACGCACCGCTAGCTTCCTGCTTCGTTACGTCCCGTTTGTGCTTGCGAGGGGACTTTTCATCCCGGAAGAGAAGCTTTTCATTTGTCTCGCGCGGATATACGTACTCTGCTCGCGCGGTTAATTACGAGGAAATAATTTATGAAAATGCGCGCGTCCTAACAAGCGCGTCAGATTCGTAATTTCGCAATGCTTTTTGTTTAATTAAGGTAATGGGGGGAGATTCGTCCCGCGGTAATGAGCGGGGATTATGGAACTGGAAAGCAGTCCGCGCGCGGATATTCGGAAAAAGAGCGAAAATCGACGAAAAACGACTGGCACACTGGTAAATGTAGGTAAAGTGGTCAATTCGCGTCCTGCGAAACGAGTAATTTACCGAATGCTTTATTGCTGGCTCTTTACAGTGATTGACGTGAATATGGATCTTTGCAATTCCCGTACTTATGAATCAATGTGCCAGTTTTATTTTAGCTTTTGAATAAAAGTGGAATGCTTGAACGTTTACGTCACGTCGGGCGCAGAAGAAATTTTCGTTCCATCTCTCGGTAAACTTTGGCGGTACTCTGAATTTAAAGTACACTCGTTAAGAAACGAGCGTAAAACTTTTTCGCTTCTTTTAAAACAGTAGCTCGAGATATCGAGCGGCCTTTTTATCTATTAATAGATTCGCTTAAACGTTTTCGTTTCGATACGTAATAAGGAAAGCGCCTTCCAGGTAATCCGTTCGATTAGACAAGATGACAAGTTATCATGAATCCGTTTCGTTAGTCCGTAACGGACGGTGACATTTACTATTTCCCTACGGCTTGGCAAGTTAAAGACTTATTTTTCACGAGGAAGAGAAATCTCTCTAACGACTAGAAATTTCATTCTCACCGCGGCGGCGCAACGAGGAAAGCTTCGGCCATTGTTTCAAAATACATTTACATACGAAATTTCGAGGCGCCGCGCGTAGAATCCAGTTTTTATTTATTAAATAACGTACATATATAGAATTCATTCGAGCGGCCCGCCGGTTACCTAATGATAAACGCGCCAGTTTTTTTTTTTTTTTTTTTATCCAATTATCCCGACAATCGTCGACGGTACGAGCACCTGAAAAATTATTGCCCCGCGGTGACGTCACAATGCTAAAATGCACAATATCCTTATGTCACAATAGTACTTTTACTCAAAGACCATTTTTAAATCTGCGCGCGGCCAGTCGTAAAAGTGAAAACAATTATAAGCAAATATTGTTCTCTAATAGGTGTGGACCGCGGCGCGCCTTAATTATAGAAAAACAGCGCGGCAGCCGATCCCAGAGTTAAAAATGAGCCCCGCGCCGATGGCAGTAAACGCCCCGCGTAACGAGTCTATGCGACTATCATCGAAAAGCTCGACGAGTAAAAGTCTATTACGAAAACGGTGCGGCGGCTCGATTTTCAATGTTATAACGCTTCGCTCGTTTTGCAGGTTGCGGGCCGATCGGTTGCCAGGCCCCATGAGGCGGGCGCCCCCCAGGAGGGGCTGCTGCTGCTGCTGATAGCGAGGAGCTCTCTCTCGAGGCCGCAGGATGCAGCCGCTTCTCTTGCTGTTCGTCGTCCTGGTGGCGAGGCACGCGGTCGAGGCCCACGTGGCGCTCACCTTCCCGCGCGCTCGCCAGTTCGACCTCGACTTCCTCGACAACGCCCGGACACCCGGGCCCTGCGGCATGCCCAGAGGTAAGCCACGCTCTTTATAAGAAACCTCTTCGTATGTACTGTACTGGGTAGAGTCAACGACACGCCGGAAGCGCGGCTCTCGGCCGCGTATAGCGCGAAACGATCGATTGCGACAGCGCTTATGTACGGCCTGCTGAGGTAGCATACTGAGCTATAAACAGTTCCTTGCCTCGTGAATAACAAAGCTCATTCGGCGGCTAATGTCGCCGAGGGAATCGTTTCCGCGTGCAATCGAAGCCCGTATAAGCGATCGATAATACGATTGTTTGCGGACGACTCTCCAAACATCCTTCGAAGCATCGAGGAAAAAAAAGAGACTCTCTCGTCGACGGATTTCTGAATCATGCCACCAAGGCAGAGCTGTTTACGCATTCGCGATCGCAGGAAAGAGAAAAAAGTCGATCGGGAGGACGATCTTTTTTTCTATACTCCTCGGCGGTGTACGAAGAAGAAGAAGAAGAAGCGGCTCGGCGAGTTTTTTTCCCCCCAAGGAGGTCAGAGCGATGTAATGACAGATGTCGCGCTGCTCGCGGAGCCTAAATATTCATGATCGGTAACTCGCGCCGGCTGACCTTGAAAAGAAACTTCCCGAGGCGAGGATCGGCAGGCTCTCGCTCCTCGCAGCGCGTCGTTACCGTTACCTACATATCGCTTCGACTGCTTTTTCCCGCCGCATCATCGCGCCTCTCGCGCTAACGATCCTTCCCCCCCGCCGACAGATCGAGAAACGCACTGTAACGAGATTCATTGCTGATTACGCGGGCAATTATATTGCGCACGCGCGCCTTTTTCCGCGCACCGCGCCGTCTCTTTTATGTAATTGGCTTGTCTTGCTCGAAAATTGCCTGGCAGTGTTTAGCCGCTTTTTTCACTCTCCCTCTCTCTCTCTCTCTCTTTCCTCGCGCTCGGCACCGCCTCTCTTATGCCGGGGAGAAAAAAATTCTCTGAATCTAATATGAACTGTTTCTGTGAAAGTTGCCAACGTAATGCCTTATTCGTTCGGCTGCGGCGCCGATTTTTTTCGCGCGACGACCAGCTTTTTTTCGCGCTGCTTCGTCTCTGAATCCAATAGGTACGGGGGGAGCGCGCTTCTTGCCCGCCTGCTTTCGGAGAAACGAGAGGAGATCCGAATCGAGAGAAAGGAAGAAAGTTGCGCGGCGCGGCTCGGATGAGCGTTTTTATTCCACCCTCGTCGCGGTTCGTCACCGGAAGGTGCCGCGAATTTCCGGACTCTTCGCGCGGACAATGGGAATCGCAGAAATAATAACGATTCGCTCGCTTCGTGGAAAGTCGCAGGTTTTTTTCGGCGCGATTTCTCGAGCGCTTTTTGCGCAAAAGTACAATTATATCGCCTTTTCGACTCGACTCGCGGCAGCCGAGTTCTGAAGTGTTTACTCGAGGCGGCTTATACCACGTTTTGACAGTTTATAGCCCCGAAGAATCGAGAGCGCGTTTGCGTATATAGACAGGCTCGAAGCGACGGCGGAAAAATCCGTCGTCCTCGATGCAGGAAATTTAACGAAGTAAGTGCGGAGAGAGAGAGAGAGAGAGAGAAAGTACGTTGCACTTGCGATTATCCTTTGGAAAATAATTACGTGAGAGCCTCGCGCGCTTTTTGCCGTTATGCCTTCCTAAGCCGTTGAATTATTTATCGATATATATATATATATAAACACATCCCGTCGCGATTTCCATAAGCGCGCCGTGTTTACCGAGGCAGCTGCGCTCATTTCCTGCGTCGCTGATTCGACACAATAAAAATCCTTGCGAGAGAGCATTTCGTAATGCCGCGAAGTTGCACCCCGCCCGTGTTCGCGCTTTTTTCTCCGGGCCTTTTCAGTCTCGCTGCCTGGCTCTTACCGGTTTTCCTTGCTGGAAAAACGCGAATGCTTGAATTCACTCTCTTGCGCGCAGGCATTCCTTATAATTTGATTCGATAATAGAAATAATTCAATCAAAGAACCTTTATGCCCTAGTCCCGCTAATTGAATTGCACAGTTCGTCATTTTTATGCGCGCTGTAAAAATCAGCGCTAAATCACCGATAATAATGTAATAATAAGTGCCTCTTTATCGATTGCCCTGCTTTAATTCTCGAGGCAATAATTCTTTTTTGCGGCCTTGTCTCAATTAACATAATAGAAGCATTAAGATTCACGATACGCCGGCATATCAGCGACAATTTCATTTTCACTCCTTAAACCATAATCTGGCATTTAGATGAAAACTATCCTCTGAAAAAGAAAAAGTAGAAAGCACACCGAGGCTTCAATTTATCACAAAGTACGGCATTCGCGCACAAAAAACCTTTCCATTGTGTTTCCCCGCGCTTGTACCATGATTTTTCGTGAAATACTCGTCATATTTACATAGAAAATACGGTTAGAAAGTTCTTCTTATTGCGCCGTAAAATTCGCGCGCCGCAAATTTTTCGTTTCCCTCGCTCCCCTTCCGCGAGCCGTAAAATCTTGATTAACGTCGATGGATTTCCCATCATCTCCGACAATACTTCACCTGTTCAATGCTATAAATTCCAAAGCGTCATTGTCGACAGCTGATCCCAACTTTCCACTGTGCATTTGCACTTTCATTCCGCGCACTCGAACACGGGAGAATCTATTATCGACCGCGGCGTAAACGGCTCTGTAAAAAAAAAACAGAACTGGCACAACAAAATTAATGAGAATTTATTCTCAATTACACGTAATCGGGCCGACTTTATTACCCGAAGGCATCTCCGCTCCGCGTCCACCAGCGTCCTGAAAATGACGCCTCGCAATTAGACTTACGTAAAAGCGGCATGTTTTTCCTTTTTTTTTCTCGCGCAAAGGATATCTTACAATCGTCGCGTCCTCCCAGTTCTCCGGAGAGCCTCTTAACAGCTCTCTCGGTTCGAAAGTCACGCACCTGCGCCGGCGCGTAAATCGCGCGCTCGCTCGTGCACACACATCCACATGCGCCCGCGGAGCGCACATAATCGTCTCTCTGCTCCGCGCGGCGGTTATGGGAAAACGGCATTGCAAAGAGAGAGAGAGAGAGAGAGAGGAGGCCGGTGGGGAGGCTGAGCGCGCCGCGATTCGGAGAGACTTTCACCGTCGGGACGAGGAAACTTTAGCGCTTATGCTTCCTTCGGAGCTGGATATATTATATGAGCATTCTCTCACAATTAAGGAACGGCGCATCTCGCGGCTCATCGACGCGCGATCTCCGCCTGCCACGCATATACATATATGTATATATTACACGGGCGCGAACGCTCGCTCGCTGGATAATTTCAGTAATTTCCCCGTTACCGGGGGATGTCAATTTGCAGCGAGCGTCGGGACTCGACGCTCGATAAAAACACATTTGATTTATATGCTGCTTAAAGAGCAGAGTTCAGCCCGGGTTAATCCGCGACCCAGTCGGGCTTCTGTTATTTAAGCATTGTTCGGGCTGCCGCTTCTGCCGAGACTCGCCAATTAAAAAGAAATCGTTAGCCGCGCGCCGCTCTGGCTTTATGGATTTGTGGAAAAAAAAATGAAGTCTGTTTTTCCGCTCGGAGGAGCAGCCGGCATAAATATTTAGCGAAATCGTGTTTTTAGCATGAAAACGAGGGTAACGAGATATCGTTCGATATTTATAGCCTTACGTAATTTTTGTTTTTTTTTTTCTATTTCAATGAAAATACGTCGCGGAGGATATTTTCACATGAACGCGGCCGCGGGCTTATGTAATAAAAAAAAAACATCCACTCGGCCGAATAGAATTAAAAGATTGCACCGTGGAAGTATAACAACGTGAAATTTATTGTTATCCATCATCAATCATTCAAGATTTCATAGCAGATATACCTCGAAAACAATACGTAACGTTTTTTTTTAACCCATCTAATGGGAGCTCTCTATACACCCGGCAGAAAACTATCCCATGCGGTATACGAACACACAACGCAGTCCAACTCTCCTCGGATTAATTTTCTCACACCGCTCGCGAATCATCGCCGCGCGCGTCGAAAACAAAAGATCGTTACGATTAAAATTAATAGAGACGCGCCGAGACGGAGGGAAGATGCTCGTTAATTGCCCTGCACGCAGGCGCCTTTACGTAATGGAAAACAAATAACGAACCTGCCCGCGCGATGCATTCCCATCGGAGCTTTATTGAATAATCGATCGCCGGGGGCGGAAGTTGACGCCTGACACACACCGAGAGCGACCGAGAGCGATTATTTAATAATCGAGCGAGCGCTTTTTTTGCAATTCCTAATGGCCACACGTCCGACTAGATCGATATACGTTACGCGGAGCCGTCCGACGCTTGTTATGCCTTGCGAAACAAGCCGTCCATGTCCGCGTATACGTATCACCGAGCCGATATCTCCCGGGATGATGTGCCGCCGGCCCGTTTGTTTCCATCAGCGCGGCCCGAAATTATGCATTTCGCCGACGAGCCGTCGCAGGTGTGCGGTGTGCGTTTCGGAGCCGCGAGCGATCGCGGCTTCGGTAATTCGGGAATTATTGGCCAAATTTCGGAGGTAAATAGTTGATGGTGGTACACCGAAGAGGCGATGGCTTTTTTTACGCCGCGCGCGGCCTGGAAAAATAGCGCAACTAGGATTTATTGGATCGTTCTTTTCAGTTTTACGTAACCCCGCGGCGGCGGATAAAAAAAAAAGCCCGCGGGAATATTTATATTTAGTGCAAATAGCCCAGCCGTTTTTTCCGCGCTTTCTCGCCCGATAGCCCCCCGTCATAACCGACGCCGATATTTCCACCTTAAATAAAAGCTCTCTCTCTCTCTCTCTCTCGGAGGCCGGGGCGCAAAAAGGTGACAAAGTTTAACGAGCTCGTAAAAGCAGGCTCGCGCGTCTCGGGCGAAAAATCGCCGAGGCTTTGCTCGCGCGCCGGAGTTTAACGCACTCGCCGCGCGGCAGTAAAGAGACGCGTCGCGGGGGCACAATGGGAGAGAGAGAGGACGAGTGTGACGCGGAGGGAAGGTCGCGGACTCGAGCGATCGCGCTAATGAGACGCCTGGACGATCGTAATAGCGCTCCTTGTGTGCAAATCGGAGGTAATTCCGATTGCGCAACGGCGGCCGACTCTCTAATTAATCGAACTGTATGAATCGATGGCTGCGGTCTGCTCCTTCCTTTTTTTTTTTTTTTTTTTAACGAGCTCGCGAAATTCTCTTAGTCCGCGTTTGGCGGACGAGGGCGCCCGGGCACTTCCTCATCGTCGGGCTTTATTGAGCCGTGAATTTTTTATCGCTTCTTTACGCGCGCTCCGTTTCGCCAGTCTCGGGCGGGCGGGACAGTTTTGCAAATTGTAAAAACGGTTCGAACGGGTATTATCTCTGTAAACAGGCATTACTGAACGGTGTACGTAATGGGAGGATTAAGATGATGCACGTTGCGCAAAGACCGGAGCACGCAACCGAAAACATTTAACACGTATAATTGTTATGCTCCATTATTACACTCCGGCGTTATATTACTATTTAACTTTCGCGTTACGCCTGCGTTTTTTCTTAATTATTAATCCCATTAAATTCGCCGAATTAAAACGTTTTTTTACCGACTGGCGCACGCAACTGCATCGCCGACGTGCGAAATAAAATCAGGAAGCGGGAATTACGAAGCGTACAGAAATAAGGCAATAAAGCAGAGCGACGGCGTCGGTGCATACCTAATTCCCCCCCGTTGCGCTTATAAATTCAGCCTAAAAGTTTATTGCGGAGGCGCGTACATTTTCGTTGCGTCCGTCCGCGCGCGAGAAAGTGGAAAAGCCGGGGATAAATCGGGGGAGGGGAAAAGGAAGAGGGCCCCGCGCGCGCAACTTTCGCGCTGCCAGAAAAAGCTCCTTTCGTGCTCCAGTTTTTGAACTCTCGGTAGCCCCGAACGAAGTGGTTACGTTCGGGCCGTATCGTAGGAAGGTGCACTCGAGGGTGAACGTATAATCGCGCTCTAAAATCCTCTCCTTACACGTACGCGCACTTAGGCCCGCTATCGGCCGGCGGGATCGTGCTCGTAGGCAGAAAGTGGAAAGAAGGCGCCGAACGGAACGGAGAAGCCGCGCGAGGATCGTTGAATGGCTGCGCGGTTCGCCAGGCAAACTTCCGGATTGCGTTACGCGCTGCACGCGCACACGCACACACGCGCACGCCCGCGTACTAGAGCCTTCTTTTTTCCGGCGCGCACTGCAAATTGCTATTTGCACCTTCGCGGAGAATAATTGTCCCGACGCCACGGACTGCTTTTTCTCCCCCCGAGAATCTGCGAGTGCTTTACGCTTCTTCGGCTCTGCGTTTATACGTTCGTGCGCCGGATTCGGATAAAATCATATAAGTGCATTTACGTAACTCGCGATAATATTTATTCGAAGTCTTAAACAAACGTTGATTTAGCGCTGATTAATTATTTTTATTGATCCCGCCGAAGCCAGTGAAATCTACGTAAATCACTCGTCTTTGCAAAGAAAGCTCTGATCCCCGCAGTTCCTTGGGAAAAGTTGGTTAAATAATATCGCTTATCCGTATACGCACAGAGCACCGGACTAATTCCGCAAATAATTATACTTTCTCGCGTTATTCAATCAAATCGACTCGCGCGTTCCCGGGGTACAGAGTAACGCTCTCTCGGCACCTTGTTTAAATAGGATATATTTTTACGCTCGGACCCTCCGTCCTCCGTGCGCCTCCATATCTTATCTTATTACGGCCGCGTAACCGTCGCCATTCCGCGGCTAAGAAAACTGCAGCGGCGATAAATTCTCCGGCGCGCAAAAAAATGATTCGGTGTGTAGGAAAAGAGGCGGCCGAGGAAATTTCGCGGAGCCGCCGCGTCCGCCGCCGAGGGTAGGCTCGAGAGATGAAAAGATAAAGCTGAACGCGCGCGTGGGTGTGTGTGTGTGCTTGCGTCGCCGCTGCGCCCGCAGCGCGAAAGAACGACGACCGCCCGCGCGCGGACGATGCCTTCTTCGCAGCCGCGCACCTTCGCCTAATATAATATATAATTTTAATACTGCGAGCCGCGCCGCGATGAAAAAGCGGAATTACCGATATACGAGGCGGAGAGCCGCGCGGCGGCGGTGTGTCTTGGCTGCCTCTCGGTGCGTAAACGTCACGCGACAGTAAGTTCTCCCGTGGAACGAGTCTGTATCGAGACGCGAGAGAGGCACGCGAGATATTTCGAATTATCTTTCATTATATTCAGGAACGACTGCTATTCGGAGCGGCGGATTTCGCGAAATAAGAGAGAGAAAAAAAGGAAGAAGCATTCCCCCCGGCCAGTGTGTTTCCACGCGCCGAAGAAAAAAAAAATGTTTAATTCGAGCGGCGTCGCGATTAAGGTTTCCTCTTTTTGTTATCGAGTTTCCTCGCTTCTTTCTTAGCCTCTGCCGATGATACATCAGCGCGGTGAGTCATACGCCTCGCTCACGGCAAGCGGAACATCTCTGCCTCGCCATATTCGTATCACGTGTTCTCATCGTCGCCGGAAGGGCCAACGAGGCTAAAATAGCGACTCGACTCGAGAGCGAAGACGTTTTATCTGAAAAAAATATATATAATATATAAATTATTTATCGATTTTTGTCTTGTCTCGTTTGGCTTTCGCAACGAATGTTTCTAGAATGAGCCGATAAAAGGAATTGCAACAAAAAAGGAAATCTTTTCTTTTTTCAGTCAAGTGCGTGCAGGTTAAATAAAGGCCTTGGCACGAATCGAATGCGGCTTTGCGGATACAAAAGAAGCTACTTAATTATAGTGACACTCGTGTACTGCACGTTATAGAGAAGAAGGTTTTCTTCGAAACTCTCGAGCGGGGCATATTCTTATCCGCAGATCATTACTTTCCGACCCAGTTCGCATTCCGAAGCGGTAATTCGACGATCCCAACGACCGTTACCCCTCTTAATAGACGAAATTTCATAATTGGCCAGTAAACGGGCCGGTAAAATGCCCGGCCTCCTACTTCTTCTCTCTCTCTCTCTCCCGTGGGATATTGTTTCGCGAGGCCGCCGCAAGAATGACGAAAAGCGCGATAAAAGACGAGCAGAGGAATTACGCGAATAACGCACCGAAAGCAGGCCATAAACTTGTTTACTCTGGGATTTATTGCGGGCCGATCGCAATGCGCCACGTAATTTTGCAAGTGCCCGCCGCGGGTAAAAGTGCGCGCGCGGCGATAAAAGCCGCGAGGAATTCATTCTGCGGCGCGTACAATGGCCGCTGCAACGGGCATGAAAATCAGGGGGGCTCTTTTGTGCATTGCGCGTCGCTCGCCTCGATTTCATTCGAAGGTCACGGCGCGGCGAGAGAGCAGCTCCTCCGCGACCTTGATACTCCTCGCGGGACGAAACGGGGAAATTCCCGAGCGGAGGAATAGGATTTCTTAGCGCGAAACGAGAGGGGAAACGAGCGCTGAATGTGTATTGGCGAATCAGAGGGGCTCAATGGCTTTGGCTTGATAAAGGTGGAAATTTATTTGGAGACGGTGTGTGCAATGTGTGCTCTTTTGGAATTCTTTTCGAAGCCTTTGAAATTTCATTAAATCTTTATGTTTTGTACTGCGGACAATTTTTAGCGCGTATATTTTCTATCGACGGGCGTAAAACTTCGGACTATATTATAAAATTTTATAAAACAATTTAAAAATTTTATTGCCAATTGCTAACTTTAAAACATGCAGATAGTAAAAGTTTTCAAACGAGAAAATTGCTTTACTATATGGGAAAAAAGTAATGCACTTGTTGTAAAGTTGAGCTTGAAAAATTCATAAAAATTTTTTTTCGATAAAATTTATTATATCCTATAGTTCGCCAATACATTCTTGACGAATTCATGCGATTCGTGCCTTTGAAAACTTAATATTTATTAGCGTTTATAAAAGCGTATAAAACCGCTGTTACATTGTACATTTAAACACGATAAAACTGACAAACCGAGTAAAAGAGACGAAACAAGTTAAATCTATTTTCGAATTCCTCGAGCGCAGTTTAACATTCCCCCCGTAGATAAAAAGACTGAAATCTCGCGGCGATTCGAAATCCGTAATCGAGCGTCGGAGACTCGAGACGACTGTAACTAATGTACATGCCTGGCATCGTTCGAGAGGTGGAAAGAGAAAGAGACGAAAAGCGGAACTTCTCACGCTTGACTCGCCGCCATATATCCCGCTAATCCGTCTCTCAATATTAACCGAGGATTTTCTTTTTTTTGCTTCCAGGTGACATCAAGACCTCGTTACTGTCTGGAAGTAGCTTCAACGTCTCGTGGCACTTGGCCTATCCGCACAGGGTGAGTATATATATACCTGCCACGCATCGATTACGAAAATTTCAATCGACGGCTCCGACTGCCGACCCGTTGGAATGCCTCTCGTCTGCTTTCCGCGGCGCGTCTTTGTCAACCGCGGAGGACGACGCTGCGTGCGTACGATTACGCGAATACCGCTAAGAGTGATTGAAAACTCGCCGCTGTCTGCCTGGCGCGCCTCTATAAAGCCTGCTGGATTCTTAAGTGCTGGCGTAAATTTTAGCGAGTACGGGGCTTTTGTAAAGGCGCGGACTTTATGTTTATTATGATATTTACGGCGCTGTAATGCAGAATTATATTTTTCCAAGCTCGTCCGCTCAATCGGGATTATTGTTTTTCTTTCCCCAGGGATTTTTATTGAATATAACTTCCTCGGGGCCGAGGTACCATTAAATATTGATTTTTCATTTGATTCTTAAGCCGTATTAACTAAGAAACTTTAAAGCCTTATCGAAAAGAATGCTCGCGCAGACGGGACGAAGCGAACCGCGTGGCTTTTTACTTTGGAAACACTTAAAAAGTCGCAGTTACCGCGAATTTGAATAACTCACTCTCCTCCCGGCGGGGGGAGATTTCCAACAGTTTACGATGATTACTAACTCGGAAATAAGCCAGACTAGGCGTCGCGACGCTCTGCACTCGAGCAAAGAAACCGAGTCGCTACTCCGCTCCTCGGACAAAAGCAAAAGGAAAGCGAAAAAAAAAATGAGCATAGTTCGCGGCGCTTTTCGTGCATTATTCATCGGCCGCAAAGAGAGAGAGAGGAGCATACAAGAAGAACCTTCGAGGCGCAGAAGTTAATGAGGCATAAGCCCAGATTACCCGGACGGGCTCGGCACTAGCCGATTGTCTTCCTCCCCTCCCCCTCCCTCGCGGCGTGCCCCGCTGAATAATTCAGAGTCGAAGACTCCGCCGCGACGTCGCGGTATTCGGCCGGACACCTACGCGCCGAGGTGCCAATGACTTTCGAAACATCAGCGGCCTACCTCTTCTTTCATAATTGACGTTTTCGCAACGTTTTCCCGCGACTTACGCGCTTCTCCGCGCGTATACGTGTGCGCGCTGTATTAGAGTCTTCGCCTTCGCGAGTTTCACGAGTCATCGGGACGACAAGGCCACGTTGTGTATACGTGTCGATTGGGCTCGATCGAACGCGACGATGCGCCTTTCGATTCCCCATCTCCAGTGGAAGGCGGCCGCATGGGAACTCTGCCCGGGCCGTTTGATTTTCAATTCCTCCGCGCGGGCCGATGTGTATGACGGACGGACTCTTGCATTAATCCGACAAACCGTCAACGTTATGAAATTTTATTCAAACAAGCGTGTATGGATATATACACGAGAGCCGCGCGAGCTTTGCGCAATCGACCTCTTATTTTGAAGCTGGAACCGTGTCAACGAGTTGCGCGCGCGCCTTGCATTCAATTTCGCAAATGCGCAAACGTACGCGCACACTTTTTCATAATCGCTTTCGCGCTAAATCTAAGCGAAGCGCGAACGAGTCAATCCCCGAGTGTATATATACACATCGCAGCTCGCTCCTTAACAATAGACGCGAAATCTCCTCCTCGCGACTGTCAACACATTCGCCGATACTCGAAAGGAGATAGCGGCCAAAATAATAGAGACGAGGACTCGGCATCTGATGCGTTCTTTCGAAGAAACAAAAAAAGCTGGCCCGTACGATGCGCGACTGGTTTCTCTCTCTATCTCTCGAGCGCGCAGCCGCTTGCGCAAAGCAGCATCCCGGCTATTATGAGCGCGAGAGAGTCTACGAGAAATGGGAATACGCGCGCGCGGCAAATTGCAGAGCGCGGCGCGGGACGATGGGGCCGATGACGACACGCGTCCACTTTTCTCCCGTTTCCCTTATCTCTCGAGCCTGGCGCGCGCGCGCTCGTGCCGCGAGTTCGGGGATTCGTGTGTATAAGTAACGGTCGTGCGGCCGGGCGTGCGCGCGCGCCAGGCTCCCTCGATCGTTTAACTTGTGTGTGTGTGTATATACGTCTTTTTCGAAATTCGGGTCAAAGGCCCCGAAGCGGGGAGAAGATTTTCGAGCCCGATGAAAGTCCGAGTATATCTCTGTGGGAGAAAACTTTCCTCGGCCGACGCCGCTTGTTGTTGGGTGATTCTTCGATGGAGATAAATTTGATCGATTTTCGTTCGGGTATGTACGTGCAGTCGTTTTCTTTTGCGCAACGCACGCGTTTCGTTGCACGGCCGCGTTGGTAATGGATTTCGCTTCAAAATCAGGCAGAAGACGCTTAAATAATAGTACTCGAGTGATTACGCGAATCGCAGATTTTTCATCCACTTGCCTGATTGTCCATCTCGGGGAATTTAATTTTTTTGCATTGAAGAATTGCTATAAATTGGAGGTTGGCTGGATCGGCAGATTTTTCAATGGTCGGCGATAGTTTGTACCCGAAATAATAAGCTGCCAATTATTTTTTATCGCATTATAAAAGTCACGGTTGGAATTGAATTTATCCGAACCAAATGTAAAAGTTACCTTAATCTATTTTCACGCGAACGGCGCGAAATGCTGTCTTGCCAGACGCATCAATAAATTTCTATAATAAAGCTAATAATTGAAAACATGACAAAGCTTCCTGCTATAAGAGGAGCGAAACGGCTTATCTCTGTGCCATTGAGGGCAACGCGTGGAACGCTTTTCCTTATTGATTTCTTTTGTCATTCGTCGCTCGTATGGCCGAGTCATGTAAGAAAGCGCCGTCTAGAATTACTCTCACCGAAGGAAGTCTCGTAACAGAGTGAGGGAGCGAGCGAGTCCATATAGGATCGATCGAGATCTCCTGCAATTAAAAATAGACGGGCCACTTTCGGGGGCGCCTCGCAAATCGAAGCATTCCCTGGGCTCGGCTAACGAGGCTCCGGGATATTCGATCGCCTCTGGGTTGTCATTGGTGCACAGATGAGAGCCGCCTGGAATGCGCGGGGCAAAAAACAGTCGCCGAGATTAGCACCGAGGAAAATGCCGTTACATCCTTCCCCCGTCCTAAATCAACATTTTCATTGGCCGACGTCGAGGGAGCCTCGTCCGCACTTTTTTCCATAAAAGCTTGACCGAGCCGCGATTAGCATTCAACGTTTAAAGCCTGTAAAGCGGCGCGGCAACGGTTAACTCCTTTCTTACCAATCTGTTGATTTATTTCACATGTGTACGCCATTATAATAATAAGAGTTTTTGCCGCTGCCGGGAAAATTCAATAGAGAGGCCGCGGCTGCTAACGAAGTTATGCCTTTTTTTGAAATGGGAATTTATAATTTACGACGTGCTTCGGGACTCTCGGAGGAGAAGCGACATGCGTTAAGTGCAAACAAAAAAACAATTCTTTTAAAGCAAAAATTTTCTTTTGAAAATTATTTCAAAAGCTTATTATGATAATTGAATTGTCTTTTGGCAAAAGCAATTAGTTTCTCGGATATGCAAAGAAATTTCATTCAGAAATAAAAACAAAACTTACTAAGGTAAATTCTCTTTTTTTATCCAAGAATAAAAGCACACATTCTCCAAGCGTAATGTGCGCGTAATGATCTCGGTAGCAGCAGTCTAGATACCTGTTTAAATGATCATTATAAGCGATAGACTCGCGGTGGTTCGATAGCGAGAAGAAAAAGAGGAAACACGATACCGAGGCGCGCCGTAGAGGAAATATGCTACCTTGGTTGGAGGTCGACCGCTCGATTGGGAACAACGATCTCTAGAAAATCTCCCATAATATTTCTCTCTCTCGGTCGTTGGATTTGAAATTCTAATAAGCGACGAAAAATTGTGGCCTCGCGTGGAAAAAGTATTAATACGAATTCCAGGCAGTCGGAAGTATTCCTCTCGGCCCGGGGGGCACCTCACGCACCTCGCGGAGTCTCTCGGCGCACCGTTATGACCTGGAATCCCTCCTGGAACCGCCTCCCCGGTTGCTTTTCTCCCTCCCCCTCCCCCCTCCCCTCGCGCGGCTCCATTACGCCGCTTTTAATACGTATGCGCGTATACGGAGCGGCCTCCCTTCGACATATTAATCGTCGCTTATTACGCGAAGCACGTACCGATATTTCTGCCTCGGCGCAGCTCCTTTTTTTCTTCTTTTTTCTTTTTAAAGGTCCTTGCGCCAAAGATAAATGCCTCGGACTGCCGAGGCAGCTCTCCTCAAAATTAAATCGCCCGTATTTCTTTTTAGCCGTGGTGGCTCTGAAGCTAACTTTTCGTTATACTCCCGAGATAATCGACGATGGCCGGCCTGCTTTTTCGGTCGCCCCGAGGATTTATGGCTAACTTTTTTACCTCCTTCGTACGTCGACGAGCCGGTGAATGTCCTTATTTATATACGCTGATTGAACGAGTTCGCTTTTTTTTCTCGCGTTTTATACACGAGTCGTTTAGATATACAGTTAAGAGTTTCGCATCGGGTTTATTGGGTATATTACAGTGCGAAATTTATTGTAATCAACCTATTTTACGATGCCGCAAGATCGCGCCGAACAGGATTCCACAATAAATATATCGAACGAGCTTGCATTGTAAAGATTCTCCGTTTCATACGAATTTTATTATGAAATATGAATCCCGCATCGCGAGTTATTTCAGTATTTTACCTCGTCAGTCCTTGCAACTTTTTTTACGCTCAAAAAAAAAAAAAAAAATCTCAACTGCCCTACAATACAAACCATAAAGCGTATATACTACGTTCTATAAAAAAAGACATTGATATTCCCTCGCGATAGCCGTCGCGTATATATCCGAGTCGACACCTGCGATAATTCAGCGAAACCCCGTCTCGTCCTACGCAAAAATTCATTTGCTTATATGCAAAATAATTCGCGCGCGGCGATGATCCAAGGCCGCGCGGCTACGTGAAATTAACGGGACACGGCTTCTCGGCCTCGCCTCCGCGTTCGAATTCCGGAGCTCTCGGCGGCCGGCACAACCTGCCGAGGCCGCCGCCGTCCACGTAATCGAATTTTGAACGGGGCAGCGCGCAGGTGATGACCGCGCCGATGGCGCGCCTCGATGCTCGAGCCTTCGCCAATATTCTCCTCGCCTTTTTGTACGCGCGACGCGTCGTCTCGTATAAAGCCTCGATCGAGGATATACATTCGCTTGTTCGCATACATTGACGATCGGAATTATTGGGAAACGATCGGCGCAGAAGTAATAAAAGGTATATGCGCAACGTCGCGAGCAAAAATGGGCGTCAGCCCTTGCGCAATCTCGGTAATGAGCTCCGCAAAACGGAAAGTCTTCTAATTAACGGCGCGACACCGACGCTTACCTCGGGCGACGGTTTTTCGAGATTTTCTGCGTAAACGGGAGAGCCAAGCCGATATATACATATATATCTGACGCAAGAAAAACGGGACTTTCGAAGGCGCGTCGGAAAAATTGCCCGATGAACGCAAGGAGCTTTAGCATACCTGTTACGTTCACGCGGCACACTTACCACCTGTAATGCGTTACAGAATTTTCTGGCTCGAGCTTGCGTGTTATATTTTCAAAAAAATTAATAGTCCATTATAGAAAATGATGTAAGTGATAGTTTATTGAATTCGATTAAAGCAGAAAGACATATTCAATTTCACGCCGATTTTGGATCTCCGCGCGCTGCTATACATTTTTTTTTTTTTCATGCCTAAAAGATTCGTATACTCTGATCCAGGTCAGAATCGATCAAGTTTTCAAGTCCCTCTTCTCCCCGAGTCCGTTTGGAAAGCTGCCCTAAGGGCCTTACTCACATAACGTACCTGTAAGCTTGGCTTTTAACGAATGATCGCTCTTTAAGCGCGAGCGCACTTAATCATGTGCCACTCGACTTTTCACTCAGCCATCAAATCCACTGTTAAATTCTTAGCTCTCATTAATACCTCGTCATTGAGGTATGATAAATAGTGGCAGCAGAGATGAAAAAGGCTTTTCAAAACAGACGCAGAAAAAAGTTTACTCCTCTAATGCGCCTGGAAATCTCTTCTTAATTGGAGTGACAAATTGACCGCAGCGGTCCGACGTTCTCGGCTCGATTCGATTTAATAAACTCGTTAGATCTGCTCGCCGAGTCCCTCTTGTAAACGTCGTGATGCTTCAATTATTTTGAGGTTTTATATAAGAGTGAAAACCATCCACTTGAGCGAAATACTGCCCGAGTCGGCAATCTCCTCCGCGAGTCGTATATATATATAAACGGCGTTACTCGTCGGTCGAGGGATATAAATTTTGCGCGAGCCCGGGAGAGAAAGGAAATTATATCGCGCTCGAAAATTTGTCGTAAAGCAGCCATTACGCTTTTTCCCCCCCGCTGGCCGCGTCGCGCGCCGCGGCGCGGTAATTGCGGTGTGACATTGAAGCTCGCGCGAGAGAGGAAAGTCTCGAGTAATTGCAGAAACAAGCGCGCGAGAAGAGAGGAAAAAGGAGCGAAGGACAAAAAAAGGCAGCCGCATTGTTAGCGCGTACATATATATATATACACGGGGAAGAATGTGGAGCAGAGCGAGCTTTTTGCCGCAGAAGCCGTCGATCCGTCCGCTTAGATTTTCCTCGCGATTCATACGTAATGGGCTTTCTCATAAAGCCGCGAAAGCCGACTGTCGATGACACTTCCGAGGCGCCCCCCTCGCTTACTGTTTAGCCGCGGCTTTCTCCCGGATTCACGGCGCGCATTATACTTCCAAGCACCTGCGACATTATTTCCCCGGCGATTTACGAGCGGACACTCGCGCGCCAACAAACACACACACACAGGTGGAGGGCGAAAATACGATCGGAATTCCTAGCCGGGAATAGAGAGAGAGAGAGAGAGAGAGAGGCTGCGGAGCTCCGGAAAGCGCGTGCAGTCGCTGCCTCAACATTCTTCTCTTATGAGATTTCGCGCTCTCCGTTTCGAAACGGCCGATTGCGAGAAAGCCGCGCGCGCGAATGCCTGAGCGCGCGCGCGCGCGGGCTTTTTTTTCAAGCTTAATGAATCTCTCGAGCGGAATCGGCCGTTATGTACTGCGTTTGTAACGGGGCGCTCGCGCGCGATCGATCGAGCGGGAAACCGGCGACGGTGCAGCGTACACGTTATATCCTTTGAGCGCGAAACGTCGTCGTCGTCGTCGGCGGGTTACGAAATGTCGGAAGTAGGGCAAGGCGAGAGTCGTCGCGGACGAGGAAAGCGAGCGCGCGCGACGATCGCAGCCGGGATCTGCTTATCTCCGGCGAGGCACGACTTTCTATCAAAGCCGCCCGAAATGCGGATGAAAATCACCCGCGTTTGTGGGAAAGTGAAGACACGGGGCAGTAACTCGAGATGCTTTCTTTTCAGGGAGGATTTAGATTGCAAATTTTGGACGCCCTGGACAGACCTCTAGTCGACCTTACCCCAGTAACCAAACAGAGCGAATTCGTCGAGACTGACGCAACGTAAGTATAAAATGCACCGCAGCTCGCTGTTTTTTTTTTTTTTTTTTTTTTTCTCATGCCGACGACGCTCGAGATCGTATTTCGAAATGGCACTTTTCTTATTTACTTTTATTGTTTCCCGCAATTCCCGGACTGATTTACGAGCAGTGCGCAGAGCTACCTGGTCGAGTTGCCGGCGAACTTCACCTGCACCGACTGCACTGTCCGATTGCTTCGGGAGGCGGAGGAGTGGGGAAGCTCCTACAGGTTCTGGTCCTGCGCCGATGTTGACGTAAGTATCAGCCGCCAGCTGACGGCGTTCAATCGTAAACACAGCCGATCGATTTTATAAGCCGAGAGCGATATTATTTATACTACGTTTTCTTCTCAATATTATTACCGCTCATAATCGGTACGTAATTAAACAGCGCTGCACGAGAATTTTATTTTATTAGACGGAAAAAATGTTTGCCCGAATCTCCAGTTTAATTATGGGAACGGGGCAAAGCAACGAATGGATCAGATAAATTTATTTTAATTACAAGCTTCTTACGTTTACGGTCGCAGCCGCTCCGATATAAATTTCAATGGTTATGAAACTGCACGCCTCATTTGTACTTCCCCGGTGAGCAGGTGTACACGAAACGTTTCGCGGCACAATCCCCGACATTAGCCAATGCCGCCGCGAAATCAGGCCAGAAATCCGCTAAAACTATAACGAATTTGTAATTTCGACGTGCTTCCCGCTCGCAGATCGTCGACAGGAAGGCGTACAGGGAGGACTGCAGCGGACACGGTCGATCGGTGCTGGGCCGCTGCAGATGCGACCGCTTCTACCACGGGGCCCGGTGCCAGTACCGAGAGGAGTGCCTCGACGACTCCGATTGCGGCACTCAGGGCGCCTGCATCGACAATGGCGGCACGACCGCGCCGACGAAGCACTGCTATTGCAACATCGGCTGGTTCGGCCCCGGATGCTCCAAACGTGAGTTCACCTCTCATTAGCGGCGCAGACGACGCGCAACAGCACCGCACCCAGACTTCTCTCTCCAACTCTAATTCCAGGCTCCGTGATGAAGAACGTCGACCTCGACCTTCAGTCCTACACGATGAAGCGCTTCTCCGACGACTTCACCTTCTACTGGCGCATCCTCAAGGACTCCAAGGAGTTCGAGGGCGTCGCCGTGGTTAACGGCACCAGCTGGGTGGGCGTCGGCTGGCGGCCCAGCAGCCTCACCGCCACCTGCCGCGCCCAGCCCGAGATCCGCGAGCGCGGCAAGAAGGGCGCCGCCGAGCCGCTGCCCCGACCCGAGCCCAAAGCGGAGCCGGAGCCCGAGCCGCCGGCCGCGGAGCCGGAGCCCCGCAGCACCGAGGTCCCCGAGCCCGAGTCCGAGCCCGAGGCGACGACGCCCGTCAAGCTCGGCGGCAACAACAAGCGCTCGGCCAAGCACGAGACCACAGCCGCCTCCGTCGCCGTTACGCCGAGGCCCGACAGCGACGTCACGGTCCAGACGAGCGTCACCTACCGCGTCAGCACGAGGCAGGGTAAGTGCCGCCTCGATTTCACGAGCGCTTGACCCCGCCGTACACCACGCTTTCCCGGAGCCTCTAATTCGATCCTCCTTTTCATTTTCCGACAGGTCGCAGGAAGAGATCGCCGCTGCCGGATCCGCAACCGACCGGTAAGTAAACTGGCGGAAAAAAGTGACGCCGAGAGGCGCCTCGGCTATAGGAAATAAGTCGCGCAAAACAATCCCTTCCGATGTAACTCTGCAGCCGCGGTCTGGGCAGGAAGCGCGCGCTGCGGCGGTTATCGCGCTCTTGTTCTGTCGTGCTCTTCCTCCTCTCTCAGCAAAACCGCAATCCGTAAGGCTCGATTCATCGCGAGATGAGTTCTCTCTCCCCCCTCATTTTCAAACATTTGCAACCAGGCGCAAAAGGCAATCTAATGCAGTTTGACACGGCCCCGCAACAGCCATCACGGCGTCAAACGTTTTTCTCTCGCCAAGAAAATAATGGTCACTGCAAATAGAGAGGAACGTCTCTCTCTCTCTCCCTCTCTATCTCTCACGCATTAACCTGCAACTGCACAGCAGTCTTAGAGTCCAACTGCAAGATGAAATAAGCAAAAAACAAACCTAAGCATGTTTTTTTTTTTATAGATTTATATACGCGGACTGCATGGTGATAATCTTAATATAAGGCTGCGTTTAAAATACCCCAGCAAAAACTAGAAAGTCGCTTTCCCGCAACATTGTACTATTAATTTTGTAATTTGTTTATCCAGCACTTTTCTTTCGAGCGACTGAAATGGACTTTCTAATTTTTGCATCTGTAAAACTGCACAAAAAATATACAGCAAGAGGAAAAAAAATGTGAGAAAAAGCGAAAACTAACATAAAACATGCAAATTTAAACTATTAATAGCGTAGAAAGTTGGTGTTGGTATGCCAATGATTCGACAGAAAAAGCCAATACAACAAGTGGAAGAACATAAAGGATTTTTTTTTTTTTTAACGAAAAAGGACAAAACTAAATGCCTAAGGGAGGATCTGCGCTAGCTGCGTATTATATTATGTAAATGAGTGATTAGTCTCGCGGCTTTTGAGCGAAAGCAAGCGAGATATTATCCTCTAATTGATCCCAACTCGCGGAATACATATAGGCAAGCATGCAAGAATGCAGTACGTAGTTGAATTTTCCTTTCGCACGCCGCGTACCATCATGCCTATAGCATAATCTTATACATAAGAGAAAAGAAGGAAGGCCTCAAAGAATCGCCGGGGCATAATAAATAACTTTCTCCGAACTGAAATACCCCAGTAGTATAGTCGAAATTTAATAATAACTCACTGAGGTGAAGGTGTAAACGGTGGCATGTGTTGCTTTTTTGCACAGGGGAGCCAGCCAGCGAGCCAGAACCCAAATCAGAGCCAGAACCCAAATCAGAACCCAAGCCCGAACCTAAATCCGAGCCCGAGCCCAAATCCGAGCCTGAACCCAAGTCGGAACCCGAGCCTAAATCCGAACCAGAACCCAAGTCCGAACCCGAACCGAAGTCTGAACCGGAGCCCAAATCCGAACCTGAACCAAAATCCGAACCGGAGCCCAAATCCGAACCTGAACCCAAATCCGAACCGGAGCCCAAATCCGAACCCGAGCCCAAATCCGAGCCTGAACCCAAGTCTGAACCTGAACCGAAATCTGAACCAGAACCGAAATCCGAACCAGAGCCAAAATCCGAACCAGAACCCAAGTCCGAGCCGGAACCAAAATCCGAACCCGAGCCAAAATCCGAGCCCGAGCCCAAATCCGAGCCTGAACCAAAGTCCGAGCCTGAACCAAAATCTGAGCCAGAACCAAACTCTGAACCAGAATCACGACCCGAGCCCCATTCGGAAGATTCGAAACAACAGTCTAAAGAAAAATCTGGATCATCGGAAGGTAAATTATGAAAATCTCTCTCAAAAGTCTAATAACTTCTTCAAAGTTTTCTGCACTCATCATCTCTGCTCGTGAAAGTCTCTCGCGAAATTGAAACTCGGGCCAGGCTATTATACTCTCAACATCTGTCCTCTCTAAATCCTCGAGCGATCGCTTTCGCCCCGACTAACGATTCTCTGACCAAAGCAGCAGGCCTCCACAAGTACACTCCGAAGCACGACTTTAACCCGATGGACTGTACCGACATAATAATCGGCTCCGCTCGGGGAATGAGGCACCGCATCGGTGATTACTACACCCGGGACAGATCGACACCTCGGCCCGACTCCTTCTGGGGCGGCAAGGACAGCCTGACCGCCGCGATGGGCTTCGAGAGGGACGGCCAGACGACCATCCTGTTCAGGCGGAAACTGGCGGCCGACGAGCACTTTAGCGATCACGAAATCATCGACGGAGCTATGCAGGTAAGAGGCCGACGCTCGCCTTTTTTCTCGGGAGGCAGCGTTCGATGGTATACCTGTGATTTCATTAATGACCGGTTGCTCCTTTTCTGTCGATGCGATTAGGTCATCTGGGCGAAAGGCCAGGAGCCAGGCAAATACGTTCACGTTCCGGCGAGTGGCGTCGAGCACGGCAAAGTCAGTGTCAAGGACTTTTACAAGGCCGATGAGCTTAAATACCACGGACACAAGTCCCAACGGGGCGCTGCGACCATTAACTTTTTCGGTGAGTTTTTCGCTCGATTATGCATTCGCGCGCTGACGCGTCTTCCTTCTGGGAAGGTTCGAGCTCGAGTCACCGCGGCAGAGAATTTCGCGTGAAATAGAAAGTGACGCAATTTTAGCGTAGACATTTAATATTTCGCAATTAATATGTCGTTACTCGTAAGAAAGTTGGAGAAACGACTGGCTTTGAATAAATGCAAGCAATAAAAGAAGTGTATCAGGAAAAGGTCTCTAATTCGAAGCGCCAGAAGGAACAATTGCTTTACGTGTCATTAAAACTTTCAGAGGAGAAAGGAAGAGAAGATTTCGGAGGTGGAGTGTCACTTGAAGGCGGTGGCTGCGGCGGCGAATGGCATTACCCCAGGCATTGCTCCCCGGAAAATTACACCTGCGAGTACAGCATTAAATGGCTCTACAAATCGAGAAAGGTATATTTTTACAAGGATCTTAGCGAAAGAAAGTCTCTCTCCGCCGTGCAGTTACGTAATCCCTTCATTTCCGCTCTTTAGGAGGAAATTTCCTTCACCATCGTGACGAAGAACGTCGAGACTTGGACGGGAATAGGCTTCTCGAAGGACGAGAAAATGGTTAGTAAACTGCGTTCGAAGGCTTAGCTCGAGCTGCTCGTCGATAAAACGGCTCCTTACACCTCCCCAACTTTGGATTACAGTCGCAAACGGACGCCATTCTCGGCTGGGTGGACAAAACCAGCGGCAGAGCCTTCCTAATGGACACTTGGATAAACGGCTACAACTCCCCGGTTCTCGATGCCTCCCAGGACATTTACAACTTCAGCGGCAGGATCGAGAACGGCGAGACGACTTTGAAATTTAGCAGGAAGAGGACCACCAAGGACAATCGGGATTTATCCTTCACCGACGATCAGTGCCTCTACCTCATGTTCCCCGTTAAGGGCGGCACCTTCAATCCGGTCAATAAGAAGATACGCAAGCACGAGACCGTGCCGATTGTCTCCGCGCAGAAGGTCTGCATCAAGTCTTGCGGAATAGACGGTGAGGAAAAAGTTATTCAATTTTTCGGGAAGCCGGATGTTTGCAAGCGCGCGCCGAAAGTTTCTAAAACAGTCGTGAATATGTAGGCGCGCCGAAAGAAGGCTGCATTATCGAGGGCGTAAAAGTAACTTTCTTAAATTTCATTGGGTTTTCGGAGTAAATTTAATTTTATTGCGATTCTTGTAGAGGAAGACGAGGCCGCCACCACTCCAGCGCCGCCTCGTCTATTTTACGACGTCGAAGTCAGACTGGTGAATCTGGGCGATGGATATAAAGCTCCCCTGCCGGGATCCCCCGACTTCGAAGACATCTCTAACACAATTTCAGGAAGTTTCTCGCCGGCGTTGGTAAAAGTTCCCGGATTCCACCAGCTGAAACTCAGCGAGCTCCGAAAGTACGTATCCCCTTAAGGGCGCGTGGCTACTTTAAATTCGCCTTTTTTCGACTATTTTAAATATATATATTCACCTTTAATAATAATAATAATAAAAATAATAATGCTGCTCGCAGGAACGGCAACGACGCGGTTATCGCAAAAATGAACCTGGCAATGGACAAGAACGAGATTAAGGGACGCGCCTTGAGGCCGTCGGACACGGCGGCTATGGCCGAGGCCGCTCTCATCGAGGCTCTTGGAACTGGAAAAGTTGGAGCCCTCACCGTTGATCCGCATTACCTCGTGCTTCGCTCGCTGCAGCGTAAGTTTAACCATTTTTCATTTCCAAGAGCCGAAGGCTCGGACGACTCGAGACTATTTTTAAAACACACAGCAATCTGGCCTTTCGTTAGTTAGCTAAAAGGAAAACGCAATTACATTTCGCAAGTTTTTATGATCCCTGCAGTTTGTAGCCGTGTCCTTTGTTGCAAAAAAAAGAGGCGATAAAAAAGCGAGTAAAGTAGAGCTCCGGGCATTACTTGTGCGTTTACTATCGCTCCAATTCTTTTAATCAGTAAATTGGCCTAAGGTCAAAGAAAAGGTATAAAATGAAAGAGCCGGTGCCGGAATCCGCTAAAACGTAAAAAACTTTTTCTTGCAGAGAACGACTTTGAAGAGAACGACCTTGATAAGCAAGGGAGCGAGAACTCTTTGATGGCGGGGCTTCTGCTGGGTCCCACGAAGCTGTACATCGTCATCGCCTGTCTGGCTGCCTTGCTGGCGCTCGCTTTGCTGCAAGCCAGCTGCACCCTTTACAAGGCCTCCAAAAAACGAACGACAAAGGTACGTCCGAGGGAACGAAGCAGCGTCAATGAATGCTTTCCGTCTATTATGAATCTCTTTTGAAAAAAAAGTTTTTTCTTTGTCAAAGTATACTCGAGACTCGCAGTGAGAAAAAGTGAAAAAGCCTGTTGCTTTCGCTTGATTACTTATTAGAGGCTCTTTTTCTCGGTGTGAAAATTCTTCTCAATGTGATTAAGTTTAACTCGTCAATGGCACTACCTATAGAAAAACTCTCAAACTCTATTCTTCCTCCATCTCTTTACTTCCTTCTGACATCCTTCGAGGTCTGTGCTAGCTAAAATCCAAGGACGATTAGAGAGAAAGAATGAGAAAAAGAAGGTAGTAAAAATAAAAAATTGAAAGAGGAGTGAGAGGAGTATTAGGAGGAGGAGGAGAAAGAAAACCAGTTCGAACCTTGTGCTTTGCTTGTGTTGCATGTTTCGCGCCCTCGTTTGCGACCGCACGCACGTATAGAGGGTGTACTCGCTGCCTCTGGTCACCTCTCCGGCAGCCGCACCGGCCGCCATGAATCCAATTCATCGCTCGAATCATCACGCGAGCAGCACGCGCTACCATCGCCAAAACGATCATCACCACCATCAAGATATGCGGCAATACCATCACCAGCAACACTTGCATTTACCACCGAACATGCATCGGCCTTCCCAAAATTGGTAGAGCCGCACAAAGCAAGCGCGAGCGCATGAATCTTATCCGCTTTCTCGTTCAGGTATCGCTTTCGCAAAATCTTCGCAGGCCTCTCTGCATTTTTCGCTTTTACATGCTTCTTTTTTTCATTTTTATAACGCTGCTCGTTTAAATCTAGTCGTCCTTCGCTTTAAATTCAAATGGTATATACTTTTACGGTAAATTGCACGGCAGTTAAACGGCGTAGAACGGAGAAGAATTTTCACAAAAGTAGCTAATTATCCAAGACGAGCACGACTCCACGACCGGCCATTATCATTATTTTCGTTTCAGGATCGCCTAATCGCCAAGAACGCTTGGAGGGACTACTCGTCGAGTGCCAATACCAACTTCGCCTTCGAGGCTTTCGAGACCGAGGAGAAATCTCCTCCGCCTCCGGTTTCCAGTCTGTCGAGGCCGCGGGA
The DNA here is from genome assembly GCA_900474385.1 of Ormyrus pomaceus. Classification (NCBI taxonomy): domain Eukaryota; kingdom Metazoa; phylum Arthropoda; class Insecta; order Hymenoptera; family Ormyridae; genus Ormyrus; species Ormyrus pomaceus. The sequence goes on from UCOM01001240.1 coordinate 33,226, forward strand.
AATGATGATGAGCAATGGGCATTCCGTGGAGAACCACAATCACCACATGCATCAGCAGCAGCAGCAGCAGCAGCATCAGCAGCAGCATCAGCAGCATCAGCAGCACCAGCAGCATCCGCAGCAGCACAACCCGCGCAACAGCATGAGCGCGATGGCCCCGGGCCCGAGGGCGACTTACAGCCTGCCGAGGGCCCCCGGACCCAGACAGTCGCCGGGCATGTCGCCGAACGGAGGCGCCGCCCAGGGCTACTACACCCAGGACCGGCGGAACATGCCCCGGTACAACAACAAGGGACCCGGCGGCAACCACACCGGCACGCTCCAGCCGCAGCCGGACTTTTACTTCATGCCCAGTCAGCGGAAGTACAGTGGTGAAGTCGTGCGCGTCTACGTCGATTACGGAAATCAGAAGTCCAAATAAGAACTTTCTCGCATTTGTAATACATTGTGCCCTCGGGATTACGAGGTACTTGCGCGATCGCCCGCAGGAGAAAGATTTATCTTAGAGATTTTTCATTGTAACATTTAACTCGGCGAGAGATTCTTTTGGAAATTGCGTAATATATTTGAGGCGGATTGAAAGACGCGTGATTCAGTTTTATATTATTTACCAAGGAATATTAACGTTCTCTTTTTCGCGAAATCACGCATTTTTTAATCTTGCGTGTTCAAATTTTTATAAGTAATATTGTATATATAACATTTATTATTGTTGAAAATATATCGTTGATTCGTATTTTTACTAATGTAAACGTTGCGCGAGAGCTGTATGAAAAATTTTTTAAGCAACTATTCTTTCGAAAGATTTTCTTTCGTAGTCGGATAGTTATTGTCCACGTTATCGTCATCAAAAACGCATAAACTTATCAAAAGTTTACCTTCGATTTAAAATTTAGAGACCTGTAAATAAGCAATGCTCAACCAATGCCAGTCACTTGCATGCGGACTATTTTTACTTTCTACTTTATTTAAAGAAGATGTACTCTAACGAAAGCTCTGCAACACGTGACGAGCATCAAAATATGGAGCACGCGTGTACATTTGCTCGACTTTTTGTAATTGTAACGTAGCCTGGTAAAACTAGTGTAAGTACAGCGTTATTTATAAGCAACCCTAATGACAGAAATCAAGAAACTTTATTAATTTGAGCGATCAATCTTAGTGTAATGCTAAATTTTCTGATTGATAATTCAAATTACTGTCCCATTCCAGTAGTAGGCGTAAGCAGCGGACATGTATGGATAAGAAATAAAATATTTGTACATTTTTTAACCCATCCGAGTCTTTTTTCTTAATTCACCCGATCCCAAGATTCGACAAGATAAAACAGAGGTCTCGCAAAGGATAAAGAAAAAGTGTTGGATAATCAATAAATAGAAAAACATGCTTAACGTGTCAATATCGTTTATTCTTATTACAATGACCTTCAAAGGCATGTAAGGGTACTTAAACATTCTCGAGTATCGTCAGGAGATCGTCGAAAGTGAAGATACAGCGATCGGAATCATAATGTTGTTTGTAACGTTGTTTCCCTTATTGCAGGTTTTATTTCGTAACGAATGGCTAATAGTTATTTGGAAGAAGTCCGGGCGAAACTTCTTGAGCGAAAGATTGGTTAGAAACGGTATTAAGTAGTTAAATCGCTAGATTGAAAAGGTTTGTTTCCGAAATAACGAAAGGTCGGAAGTGGTAATTCGCGAGCCTAATCGCGATCTCCCGAGGAAACGAAGAACCACCCCCGTTTTATGGCCGCACGTGGCCGTGCACGAAGAAAATCCGTGCTCTACGTTATAAACACTAGCGTGGTGTCGGTCTTAACAGATAGCCTTAACGAGATAGCACAATGGTAATAATAACAATTATAATCGTACAAGTAATACTCAAAAAATCATCGTAACGGTAGGCTGTATAATTAATAGTATATTATAATATAATCGTAATGGTAATAAATGACAGTATCGTGTTAAAGACAACAGCGACGCGCAATTAAGATCGCTAATGCTCGATACAATATTACGCAAGCGGACGAGGCGCACGACGTACAGCGAATAAGCTCGAACAAAACAACGCTTTTTATAGAGAACAGTTTATCAAGAATAAGATGAAACCTGGCTCTTACGCGCTCGCATTCTCCTTCTCTTTATTACAATAAAACCTCGAAAAAAAAATGCAGAATAAAAGAAGAACTTCTCCCACAAGTTTCTTAAGAATAATAGTTAATAATATATCTCTTTCCTTATAAACTAATGTTTTGTTAATTATATATTAATCACCTCTACAACGGCTTCTTCTTTTATCCTCATTGTTAGTATTAGATTTAGTTTGCCCTTCAGTGCAGTGGTTCGCTTCGTCTTACTCTTAATTTTCGGTAGATTTATGCTTGGACCCCGCGGCGCGGGAGCCTCCTAGCTTCCGCTCGCGGAAGCTCGAGACCCCCGCTCGCGGACTGCATTTTTCGCCGTTCGATCAGGCGCCCATCCGCGATCTAACTCATTTTTTTGCGCTTTTTCCGTTCTGTGTTCAGCTGGTTCGTCTGATTCAGGTCACAGGCGGCCCGAGAGCGGAATCGGAAGAAATGTCTATCAAGTGTGTGTCTGTCGGTCTGCGGTGTGTGTCCGGTGTATGCGGAGGCGCCGAAGAGCACGGAAGGTCCACTCGTGAAGGAGCAGCTTCTTACTGCTTCCGCTCTTCGTCCTTGCGCCGCTGCCTCTTCCGTGTAGTTTTTTACTTTCTCTGCCTCACGTCCGAGTCCTTGTTCGCCGAGGGCTTGCTGTTGATCAGAACCATCTCTCGTTAGTTACATTCTCCAAATTGTTATTTTATAATTAAATGGCTCGAAGCTTTTTAGGTGCGAAATTCGTCAAGTAAATCATTATAAACGAAATTTCAATCAATGCTCGCAAAGTAATCAATCTACCTGCATTAATAAAATTGCAAAATTGCGAAAATCATTTCACGTTGATTATTATCGCGTTGACATTACTGTTACCTCTGGCACGTCATTTACGCGTCGAGTGCGCATTAATTTAATTACAACTATGATAATAATAATTCGGAAAATGACGCATTTCAAGGATAGAGGGAAGATTGTACGGGCTTAGGATCTGACCTCGTTTCATAATTCTGTCAAACATCTTTATGTCCAAGGGGATAAAGAATTTCAGCACAGATAAAATAAGCCGGAGATACCCTGCCCTTACCATTGACAGCAAGGAGTGTCGGGAATTGGAAATCGGTCCGTGGAGAGGAATAAAGGAGTCGTCGGGAAGAGGGGCACAGCCGCTGGAAAGTGTAGAGGACGTTAGGGGAGGTTAGAGCACTGCGCAAGCAACTCTTTCTCCGCTGGAAAAAACATCGGCATTAGCCAAGGCCGCGCATGTCCAACTTTTACAGCCGCACGCTCCGTTTTAAACAGATAACCTTAATTACCGACCTACCTTGCAATTAATTCTTTGTTATGCTCCGAAGCAACTATTGCTCTGACCTAATTAGCACCTTTTTTTTTTACCCTTTCGCCTGAAACTTTCAGTTATGTGTTAACTTTTATAACGAACTGGAAACTCTGTAATAACATTGTTGCAGCGGCAGGCGCTTATTTTTTCAATGAAAGCCGTATGCTTTTCCTCCCCCTCGAGAATATGCTAATTAAACTCAGTTGAACATGCGTTTCCACAGCTTGCCAGTGTATAAAAAAAAAAGAAAAAGCTGCCGACTCACGTGTCAGGACTTTGATCGGTGTCGGACTCTTCGAGTTCGGACTTGTTGCGCTTCTTCTCGTAGACGAGGATGATGACGCAGAGGACGAAGACCTCGGCGACGATGCCGAGGAACGGCCAGAGGGCGGCGAGCTTGTCCTTGACCCTGACGAAGGTGCGCGCGCTGTCGAAGTGCTGCTCGTTGTTGTCGCCGATGTTGTAGAAGCCGATGCAGGTGACGTTGCCCCTGTCGTCCATCTGGATGTTCTCGAGGTTGAGCACCGCGTTGTTCAGGCCCTTCTCCTCGTCCTTCGACAGCTTAACTCGGCCCTCCGAGGCCGTGTAGTTCTTGCCCTTGATGTTCCACAGGATCTTGAGACCGGCGTCGCCGATCTTTACCGTGCAGGTGAGGTGAAGCTTCTCACCCTCGACGACGTTCGACCACTCCGGCAAGAGTATGTTGGGTTGCTCTGTCGGGGGCGGAGAAGGGATTGTTTTAGAAGCGATGGTCGCTTTTTTTCTCGCGATGAAGTACAGAAATGTTACTCACTGACTACTCGATAGTCTGCCGAGGAGTTGCCGACCTTGCAGGTGTAATTGCCGTAAAAGTCCTTGTCCTTGTCCTTTTCGTCGGGCTTCTGTCGGATGACCAGCCTGCCGTCCGACTCGATCTTGACGTGCTCCGTTTCCACCAGTGGTTTCTTTTCCTTCAACCATTCGACTTTTTCGTTTGATCCGGCGTCTCGAGGGCAGTCGAGGGTCACCTGGGTATCATTTTTCGCTAGCACCTTGATCGTCACGTCTGTGGAAAGGAAATTTTTTTTTTAATTAGCTTCTAAAATTAATACTTGGACTGGGAGTGCACAATTAAAGGAGAACATTGATTAAACGTTTAAATAAAGCGGACAATTAAATGCTATATTATTTACACAACATGTATTTTATTTACACATAATGGAATGACAAATAAACAAACGTGAAATACATTAGTGAAATGCAGCAACATAAACATAATAATAATAACAATAAAATTAGTTACAATTTTGATAATGCTGTTTACTTAACCTGGAAGCGCGGCAAACTGTTTGCTCAATTTGCGGGTCTTTTACTTCCACGATCGCAATATCGCCCCGTGGAAATGGAAGGACCATTGGGAGAAACGCACGAGAAGTTAAGTAAAAACTGGAGTGCCGAATGACGAAATTGTCGGCGCACCGCCGCAAAGTTTAAGCGCAAATGCTTCTTGTTTCCCGCGACTAGATTGCGCGCCGAGTCCCGCGAGGCGAGGCAAATCTGGCCAAAGTTTTATCGAAATAGTTTCGCGGGCAAAAATTTCAAACAATATCCCGGCCGCTCGCGCATCGGAAGCCCCCTTGTAACGAAAAAAAAAAGGGGGGGCATCCAACGATAAAAAGAACGCGCCGCTTTCATCCTGAACAATTGGCCCGTAAATTCAGCCCGGAGCCTATAATAAAAGTCAAAAATTTCCAGCGCCTCATCTCCGTCATGCCGTAAGTACAGCTAGAGCGCAGGCGACTGCAATTGTTCCCCGGCGGAATCATAATTTACCGTTTCTCTTTTCACGAGTACGGAGCGCGTGTACATAATACCCTCCTCCTCCTCCTCCTCCTCCCCCGCCGCCGCCGCGGAAAAGCGCCAGCCGCAATGCTGAGGAGTGAGAATTAAGTAACTCAGATAGTGTGTACTCCGCTCCGGTGGCCCGGAGTAATGTACGGCTGGTGGTTACGCGAGAGAGCCCTGGCCTTATATTTTTAAGCGAAATTTTCAGGAGAGCAAGCTTTCTCGCCCGGATTTATAAAGCCTCGCCTCCCCCCCGAATGGAGCCCGCGATAAGTTCGGAGCCTGGCTAATGCGGACCTTCGGAGACAGTCGTTCCATTATAAACGCATAGTTGCTCTCCGATCTAAAGCTCCGCAAATGTGTATTATCAAATGCGATTCGAGTTAACTTTGTTTACTTGGCATATCGGCTAACCGGGCGTACATTTCAAGCTCGGAGCGCTTTGGCAAAGTACTTGGCGGCTCGCTGCGGAATGACAATATCAATATTGGCGTCCGCCCGCTCACAATTTGCGGAACTCATTGAAATCTGTGTCAAGATGCGTTTTCTCGCGATATTTCGACGTCCCCCTTTCGACAGGGACAATCCAATTCCCCCGGACAGATCAGCTTTACTTTAATAATTGAATTCCGGCCGGAATACGGACTAATCACTGCAAATCAAGCGGCATTAATCGATCAATATTGAACGTTTCATTAACCCAAAATGATAAGCGCGACAATTAAGCTGGGGGGAGGGGAGGCAAATTGATGGAGCGAAATCGAAACTGTCCTCTATATACCTCCGGCATTTTCTCGCCGACGATTATTCCCCGGGAATAAAAAGGGAGTGAATCGCGGATGCTCGGCTGGTCGGTCGGCGCTCTACTCGGCATACATCGAATCGCCGGACAACGGCCGAGGGAGATTAGGTAAACCAGTTCGAAATTGAGGGATGCCGTTTGATTCAGCGCGCCTGGGAGAGAGAGAGAGAGAGAGACAGAGAGGGTAAGGCACGTGCGTACACACGGAGCGAATAACGGCTACTCTCGGACCGCGTAATTCAGCGCGCGCGGCGTCAGCTCTCTCCTATCCTCCCCCTTTCTCTCTCTCTCTCTCCCTCTGGCTCAGCCCTGCGGCTTTCCTAATAGTGGCCCCCGACTTAATAAACGTTCGTTAACGAACTTCTTGAGCGGGCGCTTATCCCCGGCGCCGGCGGCCCCGCAATTTAACAAACTTCGTTAAGGAACGCGCGCTTCCTGCCTTTATACGTATACACCATTCGTTCTCCGTCTATCTATCTATCTATCTGTCTGTCTATCTATCCTCTCCGGCTCCGGCTGCGTTGTGTACCGCAGCAAACATCGGGAACGCGAAGAGCAATTGGGATTCCCGTCGCGAAACAGCGCCGACTCTCTTTCGTCCGTCTCGTCCGCAAATAGCGGCTCGATTGTCTCGTCAATTACGTCGTCGTTCTTCGAGGCCCTTATCCTCGGAGTGCGCGGCTCTCTCGCTTTTACGGCGCATCGCGGCCGTACCGTCGATGCGCTGCTGCTGCTGCTGCTGCTGCTCGAGCGAGGCAGCGGATTGTTGTTATTGCCCGCGGCGCGCGTCAATTAAAATTTCATTTTCCCCGAAAAAGAGAGTCTGTACGCGCGGGCAGCCGAGCTGCGAGAGCGCTTGTTAAGCTTAAAATCCTATTAAAACTCGCAGCTCGCTCGCGCAGAGCGGCGGTTTTCGGTTTTTTATACCCGGCGGCGGTGGCGGCGGCAGCGAGACCCGCAAGCACGACCTGCTAATTAACGCCTCGGATTACAAGCAAATTTAACGGACGTACTTATTGCGCTTGTTCGCGGCGTCGACTCGTTTGAGGTCCTTTGCGGAAGGTGTCCTCCCCCGTCAAACGGCGAATCGCATTAAAATTTAAATTAGCCTCGATTTTAATTAAGCGCGCCGCTCGCTTTTGTAAAAAAAGCCGCGAGAAAAAATATTAACGCCGAGAAGAAAGTTTCCGCTCGCGGCCGAGGCGCGTCGTAAAGCAGTCGATTTAGCGGCATAATAAAGCCCGCCGCAAAGCCCGCCTTTCCTTGCTCCTCCGCGGGATCCGCGCGCGCGCGCATACATCTCTCGTTACTCCGAGGGAGATGCTTAATGAAAAGGGCCGAGGCGGCCACTTAATTCACGGTTAATCGGCGAATTTCCCGGTACCGCTTTTTTCGGGCCACCAGAGAAGCCAATGCGCCACTTGCGCTACCGGAGAACTCGCTTCTCCTCCCGGCCCGGGCAACGAGGAGACTCTGCTTTTGTTAATTAAGCGTAAAGTTCCGGGGAATTGCCGCGAGGCGGTAATTACCGGCCGTGTTTAGAGCTCGTTCCATTTTTTCCCTCAGTCACCCTTGGCTTCTTTTAGCTGTTACTCGCGCTCCGCCATATAGAGGCCGCCGCCTCTCTTTCTCTCTCTCTGTGTACGAATGCTTTCGTCGCATCCGTGTTTTTCCTCTCCGCGTCGGCGAGCGTCTTTCCATTTACGAAAGCGAGACCCATACAACGCAGCCGTGCACTTGATGGACTCTCATAACCTCGCCCGGCCGAAAGTGCAAAGTGCACTCGAATTATTCCAAGGAAATGGAACTCCGCCTTTTTTTATCTCCCTTTTCGTCATTTCTCCCGTTCTCGCTCTCGACTCCCATTTTTTCGAGCCAGCTTTATCGCACGCGCAGCTGCTCCGAAAAAGGCGCACCGAGAATTCACCTCGTCATGCGTTCATTTCCCCCTCCCCCGGCGCAGCGTGCGCTGCTTTACAACACCCCCGACAATGCCCGGACTTTTGTCCGATTCGGCAGGAGCAACAAACAGCCGGGCTGGCTAACAACAAAATAATGAAAGAGCTTTTCACAATCCGCGGGTATAATAAAAATAGAGACAGAGAGGGAGAGGGAAAATGCGCTCTTCCAGCCGGGCGGCTCTCCTCCTCGGCTAAAACGAATTGCGCGGCTGTCGGGAATGGATGACGCGCGCCACGTTAACAAATGAAGATGCGGCCGCGATATAACGGCGGCGGTGTAGGCGCTGCGCCGGAAAACCGGGGGAGAGGCGGCGGCGGCGGCGGCGAGATATCACGGCGCCCGGCCATTAAGTTTGAAAAAGCGGAGGCCGCATTAAGATAAGCCAATTGTGCCCGGGCGTCTGTTTCTGCTCGCGGCGCGTCACTTTGAATTATGCGCGCGGCAGCCCTCTCTTTCCCTCTTGCCGGTGCGGGGCTTTTTATCATTCTTTTTCAGCAGCGGCGTAAACATCGATCGCCGAGTTTTCCTTTGCCGCTGCTGCTGCTGCTGCTGCCGCTGCTTTTTGTTGATTCGTCAGCTAGCGCTCGGCAAAGTTGCGCGGGGTGCTTTTTGCCCTCATCGCCGGCGGAGAGTAGCTGCCGGGAGCCGTAAAAAAAAAAAAAAAGAGGCGAGACTCGAAGAACACGAAGCAGCAGCAGCCCCGCGAAAGGAGGAAGCACGTACGCGAGAAACAAAAGCGCTCGCAGCTTGAACTTTGAGCATCGTTCGAGCGACCGCAGCAGAAATTCCCCTCCCCCCGCCTCCGTAGAGTCTCTCTCGGTGTGCGTCGGCGTTCGCACGTGCTGGTAAGGTATACGGTCTTTGACGGATCGTCCTTTTTCGAAGGAACTTTGTCACACAGCCCGGGCTGCATTCCGGCGCTCGGGGAGCTTGCAATTCACTCGCGAGCAAGTTGGCGCGCGACCGGCTGTGTCGAGAGCTCTGCGCGCGAAACATTTCCATATATATTATTACTCGCGCGCCGCCTCGTTCCCTCCAAAGTCCTTCCCCTCCCCCTTCTCGCGCGGGGCGGCGGCGGGGGCTAAATTTGCTCGCCCTGTTTTCCGGAAGCACGCCTCGAGAAATATTCACGTAGCAGCACGCGCCGAGCTGGAAGAAGTTTTCGAAAAATGTTTAGCCCCCCGCGAGTCCTCGCGACAAGATTGCCAGGCCGATACGGTAATTGCGCGAACTCGGCCGGGGCGCAATTTTGTTTTAAGCTCGCGACTGCGGTCTCTCTCCAACTCTTGTTTTTTTTTTTTTTTTTTTCTTTCCTATCGACTCAATTTTGTACCGAGCGGCCCCCCCGTTCGCCGGCGAACGGTGGTTCCCTTAATTTTACAAGAGCCGAGAGCTCCCCGGAATTTCTCGGCTAGAAAATTATCCAGTTTTATCAAGACGTGCAGTTGGCATGTAATGTACTCCCTCCGCGTGCGCGGCCGCGCGCATGCGGGTTTATTAACGGGGGGGCGAGGTTCCGCCGACGTCCTCCTTATCTTTCTTTGCAATTTCGCCGAAAATTAATTAGAGGTTACGCGCGCTTTGGCGCGTTGTCTTTATTGCGCTCGTCCGCCTCGCTGGCTCCGGGGAAATTGCTCGTGAAATTAATGAATGCAAAACTATCGTCTCGCGTTTATTCGTTTGAAATCGACCGGGCGTCTGTTTGTTTCGTTCAATTTATCTGTAATTCGCGCTGGGGGGGAGGACTCGTCGACTAATTTTAAATTATAAACGAGAGTCTATAAAATCGCGCTCGCGAATCCGGAGAAATTAGCGAATTACGTATATATACTCGCTATTTTCGCGTCGAGCCTTTATCGCTTGTTTGCCGGAGAGAAATTGAAATAACGAATTAGCAGGTCGCGCGTCGATTAATTATTCTAATGGCGGCGGGTATCGGCTATCGAAACAATGGGCGAGTTTCGAACAAAAGCTCTCGAGGCTCTCGCGATGTATGCGTGTATAGAAAAGAAGCAGAGTCCAGAAAATTAGAAGCGTCGATAAAGCAAGAGCAGACCTTATCTGCTTTTCCTCTTCGACAGACTTTCCTTTACCTTCTTTTCTCTTATCTTTTTCCCCGGTCTTTTTTCTCGTCTGCGTGCCGTATATATATACGTAAATGTAAATCCGAACCTCCCGAAGTTCCAGCACGGGAGTCTTGAATTATCGCCCCCGACGCACTGAAGGCAAACGAGTTTCTTTTCTCCGCTCGATTTTTACTTTCCCTGTGGACTATTTTTTTTTTCTTTTCCCAAGACTGCTCGCAAGTCATTCTTCCTGTACTTCCTGCATTCTAGGCGAAAGTAGCCAATATTGAATTCATTCTCCTGCCTCGTATCTCAATCATCTTTGACGTTCGCGCGCTACAACGCACATCGAAATTCCGCACGGCGAGAGAGCAGATCGATATTTCATTAAAACTGTCGGTCGCGCGTCGGGAAAATATTAATCCCGGTGAAATTTCGAGGGCGCAAATTAGCTGCGAACCGAGAGGCAGAGAGATACGACGTAAGGTTAACTCGGGCGCGCGAATTCCCCACGAAAATCTCGCGTAACCGCAGAGCCGTTACGTAACCGAACGGCATCGGGGTCGTCGCGCGCGCGGAATGTCAAGAACGGCGACGCCGAAGGAATACGAGAGGCAAAAATTTGCGCCCGAGCAGTTTTCGAGTGCGGCGAGCGAATGCCTCGCCGGTTACCGCGGAGAGCGGATCGCGAAGGAAGTTGAACTAATTTATATCCCAACGGGGGAATCATTGATTAACTCGCGGCGCGGCGGAACACAGAGAGAGTGAGCGAACCGCGAGGCGAACTATCTCATTGCCGGCGCGTCCATAAATCAAGCGGGAACACGCGGATGTGGAAATATTACCGAGTCGCCGTCTATCAAACGCTTTTTACGCATCTATTTTTCCGGGGGCCACTGCGCGAGATATCTGCATCGGGGTTGTTGTTTTTTCTTATCGCTCTCGGCGAACTCGCTGTGTTTCACGCGTACAATTGATCGAGCTACCGAAAGAAAGTTTATAAGCTAATGCCGCGATTTCGCGTTGATTAATGTTAAACGGATTTAATTCCAATAATTAAATGCAACAATTGAATTTAGTCAAAATTAATTTCAATATAATTGCAGCGGTAACGTCGTTTTCCACGCAATTTAACCGGCATAATTACAGCAACTGGATTGCAGCGAAAATTCCATTACATCGAAAATTATGGAAATAGTGAAAATTTATAGAATTTAATTTAAATTCGCTGCGAACGAAACGAGTTATTAAGTAAAATAGAAGTTAGCTCGAGTTTGCGCAGCATCGCTTCATTTGCTGAAGCTTGAGGAGTTAATTTAGCGAATAACCGGATTCCCACAATAGTTGGAAAAGACAGTAACCTTGTGCACCCTCTGTACATCGGACCAATTAGGTAAGAATTTGTTGAAAAAAAAACCAAGCCCCAAAAAAAAAAGCCGCGAGGGAACGCCGAGTTACCGCGATTATGCAGAACGGAGAATTCGCTAACTATTCGAAACTTGATTTCGGAAAATTCTTCATGCCAGCGCCAGTTAAAATTTCGCGCTAATCCAATTCCTCGGGCAAGTTTCTCGCGACGAGCGTAATGTTTTCTGCAAAAGTTTCCTAATATCGTTAGTTTATACAAACTTTATACATCGCCTAGGAGATGATCCGTGAAAAAAGTGAGCCGCGCAGCGTAAATTCTCTCTCTCTCCCCCGGTTAATATCGAAATTCTATCAGCGCCGGGGTAGAGTAGCGAGCATTTTTAAAAGAGGGGGCTAAATTGCATCTCTTTCTCTTAATGGAAAATTTAATTGGCGCGGACATTTCCGTCAGATGCATTGCCGCAATTTTTTCCTCCGATGGCGTCATCTGCGTTTCCCTCAGTAATTCATGTCCAATATCGGAGGCTAGGAGAGGAAAAGAGCAATTTACCGGCGTCGCTCTCTCGTCCTCCACCTCCTCCTTCTCGGTAGAATTCTCCCGCTGGCTCTTTTTATATATATATAGAGAGAGAGAGAGAGAGATTGAGAGTTTGCTCGGCACGGCGGCGGGCCGCGATGAAAACAGTCGACCTGAATTTTCTCGATACTGCATCGATTAAACATTGTGTACAAGCGCGTTGCAAAAGCCTGATAATAAACGGGACGAGTCGATATACATATATATATATGTATATATTGCAGACGCCGCCGCCGCCGCAGTGTTTATAGTACGTGCGAGCGCGTTATTAAAACGCGCTAACCGCACGCTTATTATACCTCCGGCCGCTTATCGCTCTAAACGGGCGCAAACGCGGGCGCGTTTTATCCCAATTACGCAGCAGAGCGATCCGGTCGCAAAAATTGCTTGTTTGCTCGTTCGGACACTCGACTCCCGACGGGGATGCATTAAGCATTTCTCCAATTAGACCGCGGCGCTCCGACGAAAAATCTATTAGTCCGAGATATTAGCGACACGATCGATACGGTGCGTATACTTAATAATACACCGACGACGCTGCGCAGCCTGATTAGAAAGTAATCACGTTTGACGAACGAATCCGAGCATATTGTCCCCCCCCCCCCCCCCCCCCC
>UCOM01001241.1:0-45816 GCA_900474385.1 Ormyrus pomaceus
TATAATTTGGTTTTCTTATGTAGACGGACAATCAGTAAAATTCTCTTCATAGTATGACATTGAGAGCCACGAGGTTACATAGCCTTATTTTTTCAGAACATTTAGATTAGCTATTTAATACCTTAAAAATGGGCTTAAGCTTTTATTCTATTAAATGTTTAGTTCATAACGTTTCATTGAAAAAAAACGTTTCATACTAGGAAATTATATTCTAAAAAAGTTAGCTTGTTCCTACTTAATCTTTTCTTTTGCTACCTATTTCCTAGGTAAGAAATGTTTTCCATTTCTACCAGGGTTCAAATTAGTACATTTAGACTAATCCCTTGACATTAATTTCTGCGAGAAACTCATTGCCTATATATTAATAGTTTGTTAACGTACCATAGAAATTGGCAGAATTATTTTTTGGTTTGAATTTTTTTACTTTTGTTTATGTCAGGCATACTTGTAAACCAAATATCCTTATATTTCAGTCAATATGGTAAAAAAATGCTTAAATTGTATGATGTTTAAATTATTTTATTTTTGTAGGCAGAAAATTAGAAAAATGTTGAAAATGCACTTAAATTATTATTCATGGATGTATTATAATATTTATTCGTAGATTATTCACGAATTATTATCTAATAATGGTATAATAACCATTTAATTTGTATATTTTATGCAAATGCAGATGTATTAAAATTTTATGATTGAATCATTTTAAAATTAATGAAAACATTCATTTTTAATCTTTAGTAATTGATCCACACCTATATCATAAGTAGGTAGTTTTGGACTTAATTTTCTAACTACAAAAAACCAATCATTTTAATGCAAACAAAATTGTATTTTCTATTTTTAAAAATCGTAAGTATATATGACTACTCCATCCGAAATATTCTACAAGTATTTGTTAAAAAAAATATCGTGTTACACGTGCGGGAAGCTATTCCATTCCTGTTAAGTTTGCACACTCGACTACGGATAACACGCACTCGCCTCCGGCTCGTGCTGCAAACTTCCCACTCGTGGAGTAGCCTCCTTCCCGCACTTGTTGCACAATATACTATAATTTAATTACTCAATTATACTTTATTGAATAATAATACAGCTTTAAATTTTAATACTAAAATATTATTGTAGATATCCATGCAAGCATTGAAACATCCTTGCAAGTATTGAATTTTTCTTTGAGGATACTTTTTACTCAGGTTTCGAGTAAAAATTCGGCTGATGATTCATTTACGACGAGATGGCGCACAGTGGTCAAATTCTCGAAAAAGTCGGCCAAAATAGCAAATATGTATTCAAAAAGGTGTACATTATAGATTATGTTTATGCAAAAACATGGAGTTTTTATGAAAAATTTCATTAGTTTTAAAAAATATTCAATTTTTTTTAATTTTAACTACTAGAAATAATCAAAAAACTAATTGTTTCAAAAGTATGAATAAATATTTTGTTTTTCCTATTCTTATGTGAATATTATTAGCATATAAAATATGTTGAATATTAGATTTAAAAAATTTATGTAAATAAAATTTTTTTCATAATATTTTCAATTACAAATTTTAATTACTTATTGTTTACATAAAAATTAAAAAAATATATTATTTATTTTATTTATTCGTATTTAGTTTTTATGTTTACAACTTTCATTAAAAAATTAATAGCTTTATAATTTTCGGTAGAATCAATTTTTGCTATGTTGGCCGACTTTTTCGAAAATTTGACCACTGCAATGGCGTCACGTCCTCCGGTTACTCGATTTTCGGCTAATTTTTAATCTAAATTTCGAATAATTTTTACGTGAAAATTCTCTCCGTGTGCGAATGCGATTGTCCCAGGCAAATTTTCTTAACAGTCTACTAAAAACTTTAGTTAAAAACATAATAAATGCACTTTTATTATTTTACATAATTTTTAAAACAGTCGAGTTTTAGCACATTAATATATTTTAAACTATAAAAGGTAACTATAAAAGTCACGAAAAAGTTCTTAATAGCTGTATTTCCTTCTTTGAGGAAACAATATAATCGAATGGAAATAAATTTTATATATTACTACAGTTACTTTGTTCGACTCAATGCTCTAAAACTAGATTATAGAAATGAAGCACTTCTTATTTTACTTGTTATATTTGATTTCAGTAAATCTGTTTTATTACGGTGAGTAAATTCCAATTATTTAATAATAGACGATAAATTGTTTGCACCGACAGCTTTATTTAAATATGCAGTTTACAACATCATACAAAATTTGATCTTTTTTCAATCAAAATCCTCAAAGAATTTTCGCGTTTTTACAGCGTCAAATATAAGAGCATCTCCCATAATCAATGGCATGCCTGACATTCCTCGCCGCTCTAAGTTCCACGTATCTATTCACAAAAAGGACGGACCAGGAAATCGGTACAAATGTACATGCAGCGGTAGCATTATAAATGACAGATACATCCTGAGTGCCGCTCATTGTTTCAGTTTGATCAAAAACTTGCAAATTGTAGATTTCTTCTTCCCTCGCATCGCAATGAAAATTATAGCAGGTACAAACAACAGATATGGACCAGGAATCGAAAGGGATATCATAAAAGTCTTCATACCGTCAGGGCCCACTATAGAGTCATTTCCTGCAGATCTGGCTGTTGCACAAGTAAGACGCAGTAGAACTGAGAAATATTTTGTTATATTTCACGGACATGGTTTTAGTTAAACGCTGATTTAGGCGTACATCAACATCCAGAGAGGCTAGCGATCATACACGTGGCAGCATTGGATCCATATTCTAACACCGGCGTCAATCAACGAGCTACGATTTGGGGATTCGGGCATGATATATTTGTACGACAACGCAATGGACTGATAGTTCCAGAGAGTTCGAGTAACACCATAAATAGATTTATGGATGTTAAATTACTTGATAGAAATGAGTGCCCAGCGTTTGAAAAATACATATGTGCAAGGAATTCAGATACTAGAGTATTTCGTACAACTTGCTACGTAAGTATAAATACTTTATTTAGAAAAATTTTGATTTGTCTAAGCTACCCTTCATTTATAGGGAGATAGCGGAGCTGGATTAATTCAGGACGGAAAAATCGTCGGAGTTCTGAGTAACGGACCTCTTAATTGTGATACATTAGCACCGATACATTTTACAAGACTCTATGGACATATGAGATTTATCGAAGAAGCTCAGAATCCGCGTGGTAACCACAGCAATACGCACCTTTTATATAGCCGAGCTGTGCAACGAGTATGACGAGGAGAAGGATCCTGATTCAAAGAACAAGAGAAGAAGAGGGGATAGGAAAAGGCATCCCCGGACGACCCTTCGCGGTCGCCGTGCAGTAATATATTTCATATTTGAACTATTACTATAAATATAGGAATAATAAATTATTTAGGGGGAAACCAAGTGCCAATAAATTTGCAACGGTTTTTTCTATTAAATATGTAAAATAAAAATCTGATAGTTTCTGAAATATGTAATGTCAAAGATTAGAATTTTAGTACAAAATTAATAAAAACGAGAATTTTAACAGCAGTATATTTTTCAAGGAAATTGAGATATTTTGAATAAATGTTATAAGTAGTTGGTTTATAATTTAAAATCAACACGAGCCATTTAAAACGCAATCAAGTTAAAAAAAAAATAGTTAACATAATAAAATTGACTACTTATAGTTAATTCACCAAAGAATAGTTGCTCAGTAAAAAAGCAAACGGACAACAGGCATTGATAACGCCGGAAAAGGCACATTGTTTATTTTCAGGGCTGTTTTCGTTCGAACTTCAAAGAATTTAACCGCCAAAGCCCAAAGCTTCGATAAAGAAACAAGTGCCTCTGCTGGTCGACTCGGGAACGTCGATGAAAAGTCGCCGGTATTGTCGTTCGCTTTTACTGCCTGCCCGTCGCCAGTTTTGCTCTCCCCTTTTTTCTTTCTGCCCGCCGACTTTTTTTATTTAAAAACGAGAAACGCGTCTCGCATCGGAAGCAACGTGACCGACTGAAAAGATCTCCGTCGGAGTACGCAAAAATAGAACTTTGTTTAGCAACAAACGGGGGGGACAATGAGATAAGCTCGCGCGCTTTTTTCAGCGTTTCCATCGAGGAGAATATTCGCCTTTCCGAGGGAAAAATTAGCGCGAACGCGAGAAAATATTTTAACGAGCCGACGTTCTCGCTATATTTAGACAAATGAGTTAAACATCGCGCCTTAACAATTACGACGTTTCAGCAGTTAAAGTTCGCCCTGTTTATATACGAATGCCAAGAGCGTAGAATGCGAGGAAAGCTCCGAGAAACTAATCATAATTCCAAGCTTTTCCGTGGGATTTATTGCGCGTAAAACAATTTCCCTTTGCGCTTTACTGCTGATGAATAAGACATTTAAAATTAGAAACAATGTTGAAAAAAAAATTAATGGCAGTAATTAATTTACGCGGCTCGTAAATCTGTCCGTACTTTTAATAAAACGATAACAATTTTTTCAATCCCGATCGACTTTGACTCTTCGTGTATACAATGTATTAAGTTTCTTGCGTACTACACGTGGCCCAGTTATGTTTTGAATCCGTTTCCATTAAACCGCGCAAAAAGTGATGCCAATATTTTTCACCTTCAGCATATTTCAAGCCAAGGAAATCTCATTAATATCGTCCGCAAAACACTCGGTCGCAAACTTTGCTTCTTCTCGATAACCGCGAAAAGCTCTTACCCCTTCGAATCCATGACAGCCGCAACGCTGCTTACCAAACTGTCAACTGTAACCCCCCCTTCAAAGAAAAGGTCAAATCCTTACATCCAGGCGCCAGTCCATTCTTCTGCACGGTGACTCTGTACGGCTGATAAGAGTATCCGGGCTCGACCTTCCCGTACATCGACCGATCCATCTCTCACAAGTCACACTCGCGCGTCGCTCGCGAAAAAAACAACTAGAGGAACATGCTCTCTCTCTCTCTCTCTCTTCGTCTCGGATCCTCGACACAGATCGCGCCCGAGCCAAGCGGTGCACTTGGAGAACCGTCGCCGAGTGGGCGAGGAGAAGCCGCTGAACTCTGCCTCCTGCACGTGGTGTGTGCGCGCCTGCAGGCGAGAGAGGAGCGAGAGGGACGGCGCGCCGAGTGCGCGCGTGTGAGAGAAAGAGAGAGAGAGAGAGAGGGGCTCTAAAAATATATTTTCGGCTGTCCACGCTCCGACGGCACGCGACGCCGAGCTGCCGCTGATGCTTCTTTCGCTGCGGCGCTGCTTTTTTTCGAGCCGACACACAGGGGGAGGGAGGGGGGAGGCCGCCGACGATCACGAGGGGGGCTTTCGAGATGAGAGGGGAGGGACGAGAGGTTTACGCGAGCGATCGGGCGCTTGATTTCGCGACTTTTTTCACGGGCCCGAGGGTGAGGATTAGCTGTTTCTGGAGGTGGATCTCGATGAATTATGTAACTTGTGATTTTCAAAAAGTGTTCGGGTTGGGAAAGGGAAAGAGTTTGGAGGAGCCGCATGAAGGGCTGCGAAACTTTCGGTATAGTGCAGTTTGAGCAATGTATTATCTAAATGTTCTGAATGCCGAGAAGACTGATTGCGCGCGATTCCCAACTGACTAGTTGAATTGCTGCGAGTTCGCTTGATAAATAGAAAATAAATTACACTTGACATCGAGTCAAGATCACTCTAATTGCTGAACATATTCACGAGAAATATTTCCGCGACAGCGTTCTCGTTCCAAGAAAGTTTAGGAGTATTCCGTATTATTTATAACTACTTTATCCAAAAACAACTTTTTAAATTGAAAATATTAAAAAAAAAACTACACTCTAAAGCTATCTACAATGCTGGAAGAAAATTTAATTTCTCATCCTTCGCGTTCCAAGTGACCGCAGCTTAGCTTCGTAATTCCGCGAAAGAAACAATTCCGTTAAAAGTATAAAGCCGTAAAAGTTTTCCAGCCATTCTTTCCCGACGATTTAAAGCTGCTTTTCTCCTTCTCCCTTTCCGTCTCTCAGCGTTCCTCGTTTGTCTTTTACTTCCTGCTGCAGTCGCCTTCCTCTTCTCTCTCTCTTTGAGCTGCTCCGTGGTTCCTTTTTCGCCGGGCTGCGCTACGTGTAACCCTTTTTTTTTTATTTTTATTTTTTTCATTAAGTTCAGCTCTCCCCTCCCCTTCATTTAGTCTATTTGCGTCTCTTTTTCTGTCTACACCTCTGGTCCTTTGTGAGACAATTATCTGCGGACTTGAAGCTTTTACGTTGTCTTATGAAGAGCAAAAGGCGCTTACGACTGTCTGGCTAATTACATTTTGTTTTGGGAAGAAGCTCGAGACGCGAATATCTAAATTTAGCATGTTTCTGTTGACTTTACGGTAGGTTTTTTTCTATCTCAGTATTTACGGATGTGTTTTTTCCCTTATCATTATTGTCGCCTCGAGCTATCGTATCTGTGATTTCGATTACTGTATAAAGATTACCAATGTAGCTTCCTTCGTTCGATATATTAATTTTGCAAGTAGAAACGTTAGTAAAGTATTAACGAACGAATAAACAAAGAGATTTACGTTCGACGTCTTTGCCTTTTCGCCGAGCCTCCTCGCAAACAGTTTGTATCGTAATCCTATTTCTTAATTAAGTTCATCCCCCTTATTCAGTCTATTTGCGTCTGTTTCCGCTGCCGGCCGACTCTTCGCTCGAGTTTATTTTTTTCTGTTTTCGAATATAATTTTATCCTCGTCTTATTAGCTTTCACTTCCCGACGGTTTTTCCTGTCGGGTTATGCGATCCCCCGTTTCTCGCTGATATGTTTTTGTTTTCAGACCCTTATTCCAATCTATTATTTGTGCTCGGCTATTTACTTTGGAATCAGTTCTCACGAGGAATGCGTTTTACGTATATATAAAGTAACGTCAAACCATTCTAGAAAAAAGTGTTTTTAAACGGTGAAATTGACAGAGCAAAAAACTTCAGCTTTATTATATCAATTTGCCTCAGGAATGACTTAACAGAACCCATCAGTTCTCATTTCGACCAGACCTGAACTAATCGAGGCCTATAAAAAAAAAAAAAAAAAAAAAAAAAATAGAACACCGTCAGATCAGCAGAGAGTCGACGAAGAAACAAGAGAGAGAAAAAAAAGCAGGCAGTGGTCGATCGCGCCCGAAGAATGCGAGTGACAAGAGAGGGGGAGGGAGGAGTAAAAACATAGGGAGACGCGCCCAATCGACAGTTCGGCCAAGAATTGATACGACGTTGATAGCTGAGGCGAACCGGCAGAGTTTGTTTTTTTTTACGGGGGGCTTCTCATTTCTTTTAGAGCTTTTTAAATATTCGACAATATCGACGTCTCTCTTAATATCTATTGGGTTTATTTCGAAATGGGCGTCGTATCCGGGGTTTTTGTTTT
Source organism: Ormyrus pomaceus (assembly GCA_900474385.1). NCBI lineage: Eukaryota > Metazoa > Arthropoda > Insecta > Hymenoptera > Ormyridae > Ormyrus > Ormyrus pomaceus. Next base: position 7,372 of record UCOM01001241.1, read on the forward strand.
AAAAATAAATCGTAAGCCACGAGGTTTATATAAAGAACAATTACGTGTATTTTTCATAAGTATAACAGTGCTGAAACTTCGACCGTTCCGAGGAAACCGCAGGACGCGCCGAGTTTTTGGTTTCAAAGTAAATCATAATGATTCACGAATACGGATGACAGGTCCCAACTTACTCATCTCAGTATATAGAATCATATTAAAAAAAACTCTTATTACAAAAACTTTCTTATTACAAAAAACCTTGGTTCGTCGCTCGAGCGTTGCGGCTTAGCGAGGAGAGGCCGAAACGACTGATTAAAAGAATTCTGGCTGCTACACTATAAAAAAGATTGGCTTCAATTTCGAAAACGAGCCGAGCGAAGCCAACTGCATCTGGTCAATCAAGAGGCCATCCGAACAATTGAGTCCCCGCGGATCGACATCTGCGTCGTCGCTCGCAGGAGAGCGAGAGTCGCCGGCTCTCAGGACGAACATTGCGTCACCGCGCTGTCTTTATGTACATACTTTGTGTTTTTTCGCGTGGGCCGCGCGGCAGCAGCCGCTGAGCGTCTGTCCGCTCGAGCGAACACGGCAGTTTTGCGGAAACCTCTCTTTTCCGATGTAATGTATATCGAACTCGGGGGAGCTGTGCAGGTTCGGCGAACCTGTTCCGCGTGGGAGGCACAGCGGTGGCGCCATCTCTTTTGCGAATCGGGGAGAGTTCTTTGATCGGCGAGGCCAGGTGTGATTTTCGAGTGTGACTTTTGCTTTGGTGGATTATTTCGATTTCAAGTGCACTCGGCGAGTTTTCCCTGGTGGAAATTTCGCGAGTTTTTTTTTTTTTTTTTCTAATCCGTTTCATTAATAGTTGAGCAAATTTGACTAATCTATAAACAATTCGTGAAAAATTAGCCAAGTAATATTAGGGAAAAGAAAAGTTTCGGGACTTTGCGTATAAAAAAGAGTGATAAATTTGGAAAGAAAGACGTCTTTCCCTTTTCTAAAGTAAATACCAAAAATAGCTCGAAGATAAAATGACTCATAGGAAAGAGGTTTCTCTTTTATTGGTTCAAATGATTCAGAGTTACCATCTGGAGAGCGTTGACAAATTAAATATTTCACATTTAATAAAATTTATTCGATTATATTTTCAGATAAAATGATTTTTTTTTTTTTTTTTTTGATAATAAAGATTTTTGACAGCTCACATTTACATAAAGAGTTTTGTAATATTACGAGCCCATTCTCATTTAAAGCCGAATATTTAAGATGCAATTTATGCAAAAATTTTAGTGCGAATTTTATGCGTTATTTTCATAAAGAGGAAAAAAGCGTTTCTTTATATATTACTTAATGTGTACGAAAAAAAAGCACGCTCCAAAAGGACCGGTTTAATTTCTCGATTAGAATGCATTCTGCGTCTTCGAAAGAGACGTCAAGGTTACCGGATTCCGTCTTGTTATGCTTATACGCATAGAAATTCGTTAAATTACAAGTTCAAAACTTCGTTCTAAACTTATAAATAAAATTTAAATTAAAATAAAATAAAGAGTTCAACACCTGCAAACATCTCCTAAACAATCAAAAAACAAGTACCTCCTAATAATTATCTCAATTTCCCCTTCAAGACCAACGTTTATCTCGGCATCTCATCCAGGAGCCATTATTCGTATCAGCCCCGCTAACCAAGGATCTCGCCGAGAACTCGGGGCGAAGGTGCAGCAGCAGAGAGATATAACAATAACATTATACTTTAGCTGACGCGTGGCGGCGCACAAAAGAAGACTCCCCCGCTGCTGACTCCGCGGCAAATTTTGCCTGGCGCTCGAAATCGTCGCCCCGCGCATAAGTGTAACGTTAATCGCGGTGCGCGCCGTGTTTAATTTACCTTGAGAGCTCTCTTTTTAACGGGCTCGAAGGTGGAAGCGACCCCGTAACTTCTTTCGCTCTCCAGTCGGGATTGTGGCGGGCGCCGAGCTTCAAAGTTGAGCTTTGACGCACGAAAACGAGAAGATTCGAGGGGGAAAGAGAGTTTTTGAATCTCGCGGAGACGCGGCGATGGCGAATAAATTTAAAGAGTTAGTTTTTCTTTCAATAAGGAGTATGGAAGACGAGGAAGGGACTGTCGGAAAGTGAAGTGGAATTTTCAATGAACGCGTTTTTAAAGACTATAAAGCAGTTTGAAGGAGCAAATGTTTATAACTTTTTTTGGGGGGGTTTCGTGCGTTTATCATGAACTGAATTATCTATGATTGTATACACTGTTATCTCATTGTGCTGCGTACTTTTGTGTACATTGATAATTAAGTTAAATACGAATGAACTTAAAATATTTCTGCACGTCATTCATTTCCGAAAATAAAACCAATGACTTGCATAGATAGAATCCTAGTTGAAATATTTTTAAGTGGCCTACTAGATTCTACTTCTATTCAGTTCATAATAATTAAATATCTCGTTAAAGTTGCTAGATTTATGCGTACAAATTTCATTATTAATTTTACGTAATGTCTACATTATTAAAAGAAAGAATAATAGAAGAATAATTGTATCTTTAAGTAGCTTATAACAATGCCTTGAGAGAGAACAGAGTAATGGCAGGTGTATTATTAGTATACCAGTTTCCTCGCGATATTTTCCCAATGCAGGTGAATCGCTTTTTCCTCGTTACCTACTTTTGTCGCAATATACGTTTTCCTCATTCTCTGTCATAAATTGTACAGCTTTATTAACGCACAACATTTGAAACAGTAAATTTACTAAATATATCCTGAGCCAAGTATTTTATTATAATCAGGTAATAAAGCGGTAGCGCATAACATTAAATCGCGGCGAATAATGATTCAGAAATTGCGAGAAGCGCGGTTCCGCAAAATATGTTGACGCTGCACTCCTCGCGGAGACTGCAATTAAGGCTAAACCATCTTTCGCGATAACGAGCTACTCAGCAAGTTCCTTGCACTTTTATCTAACAAGAAGCACATAAAAATTCGAATCACCCTCGGCTCAAATTCGCGCGTTGCGCGAAAAGCCAAATATTTAATCAAGGCCGTGAGCCGAATCTCGAGATTAACGGCGTTAAATCGAGAGGGAAGCCGCATCCGCGGGGAAAAAACTCGTACAAAGGGCGCTTAGAAAAAGCGCGAGCACAGTGGGTTGACTCATCGGTTAAGTTTAAAGTGGCCGCCCACCAGAATCTCCAAAAATCCTCTCCTCCCCGGCGTCGAATCTTTCGCTACGTCGAACGCGGCTCGTGCAATTACATCAATGGCAAAAAGAAGCGCTCTCGAACTCGAGAAGCAGGAGGCGGCAGCCGGGGGAGGGAATCTTGATGAAAACAAAAATATATATCGAAGCCGTGCTTTCCCGCTGCGGAAAATCAAAACAAACAATGGGCGCGCCTTTCACGTGGAACGTCTGCCGCTCTGCACGTATCTCCTTCGACTCGGCCGCGCTTACATTATCTCGGGAATATACGGATGTATATGCATTGGAAACGCTTCGGACTTGTGTATATAACTATATCGGCGCGGTGCTGGAATGCAAAGCAAAGCAAAAGCGTGCGCTCGAGTATACTTTCAATCTCGATCGGCGCCTTTGCATTCCTGCGGCTTTTCTTCCGCGACTTTTACGCCCACGACTGCAGGCCCTTTAAACCCCTAACCTCAAACGCGGCGAAGCAGCCTCTCGAAATCCGCGAAGACGTGCAGGCCGAAACCAGACCAAATCCATGCAACCGCCTCGAGTAAACGTCAGGTCTGTCGGCGAATTTTGAGGTTAAAATCGGAGGAACTCACCGAGGTCGTCCATCTCGTAGCCGGTGGCCAGCTCCTCTGGGCCGAGTGAAATATGTCCGCACGTAGCCGCCGTTCGCGCACTCACTGGACACTCCGCGAACGAGACGTCACGCTTCGGCAGCGGCGCGGCTGCTGCTGCTGGCCCATCGAAACTCCGCCACCGTAGCTGGCAAATATGGAGGCTCGCCGCTGGAGGAGAGGGACGGGGGCAGCGGCGTATATCCTGTGCGTATGCGCCGCCGCCGTCGTCGCTGCTCGTGCAACGCACACTTTTTTTGTCGCTCGCTCTTCCTTCCTTCGCTTATCCTGGCTGTATGTCCGCTCCCCCTACGCGGACGGAGTAAGGGTGATAGGAGGAAGAGGCTTCGCTGTAAACGCTGATAAGGTGCTGCTGCGGCTTTTGCGGCTGCTTGTCTACTGAGGTTCTGAAATCGCCTTGTAATGTGGAAGTATTTTAAATGTTCGTTTTTATGTTACTCGGATTAGGATTACTCGTAATGTTTAAATAACAGTATTTTTCCAGGTACTGCAATATTATAGCAGAGCTTGAAATGAAAACTAATTAAAATGTAAATAACAGTTACATTATTCAATAGCTCTTGCACATAAAAACCACTTTATATTTTCGCAGCTTAGCTTGAGTAAAAAACTAAAAGTAAATAGGAGTTCGTGAAAATTTTAAAAGATATTACAAAATATTGATCGAGAATTATACTTTCCTCAGTCTTCATTTTATTTTCGTATTTGAATTTCTTGTTGAAATAAAAAACTTACCTGTAAGTATATAGATGCAATATAAACTTGAAGATATTAATTTCCAAAAATTGCAGCAACAGATTTCACTGTTAGTCTTATTATTGCGTTACATTTTTAAAAATATTTACATTGACACCATTAAAAACTAACCATTGAACCAACATTTCTCGTGAAGAAAACTGTGTATATTTACAAAAATGTAGTTCCGTAAATTAATTTTTACATTTAAAATCGTAAAATAGTACTTAAGTATTATAAATTATTAGATTATAACGTACTATAATGTCAACCATAAGGTAAACACATGAATAATATTTATAAACACCAAAGGATTACACCATTCATGATCCATTCAAGAATGCAGTACACTGAAAATTGCAAGAATTCTGCCACACGATCAACGGCTGCGAAATCAGAGCCGACTGTCGGTGGAATTTCCGGACGACGAAACTGTAAAATCCGTAGAGAAGCAACGACGGCAGAGAGAGAAACGGAGAATCGAGCTTCCGAAAATGGTCTTATCCGCGAGAGAACGAGATCGCGTATATAGATGGGCGCAAAACTAGTGGCGCGGAAAACAGGTGCACGAGCAGCTAACAGGTTCAAGCACTCGCGCGCCTGCGATTTCGCTAATCCGCATGCGCGACTTTCTCGCGCCAGCTTTTCCAGACTGCAAGGCGATTTTTCATTTCGTTATTTTGAAATATTTCAAGTTATTGTTTGCTATTCGATTTTTTCTACGAATGCTTGTCAATGTGTATCAATATTTTATTAGTTGGTCTTACTATCTTGAAATCTTACTAAGAAAATTAAAAAAATTTTAGAGCATTTAAAATGATTTAGAATAATTGTTTTTATTAAAAGTTTGAAACTAAATAGTGATTTAGCTCAATTGAATATACTTATAATGCCTATATTGACTTTTTAATGTGTATTACTAAATATTTCAATGACTTGCATTGAATAAAAATTAATTGCAATTCATATAATTTAAAAAGTATAATTTATTGAAAGACTTATAAACTATAATAATTTACATTTTTACACTAAATTACAGTTGAGACAAAGTTAAAAGTTCATTTTAAGAATCACCAGCAAGAAAAGTTATTATAGGAACTTGGAGCAACTTTTTTCTTCTTTTGTGGAATTACTGATGTTGGTTCATTTGTACTTGACCTGAAATTTAAATATTGATGATAAAAAACGAAATATAAAGTGGCACGCTTAAAATTGAAATACTTACTTTTCTTTACTGGTTCCTAGATTGACATATTTTCCAATACCTGGTTTATAAGCTTTCAAAACCTGATTACCATATCTTTTTTTAGGTGCATTTTTTTCAGCCTCTTCTTTGGCTATCTTTTCTATTTCTTCTGCTCTTTCTTTTTCCAATTTTTCATCAGCCTCTTCATACGGATCAACATAAACATTTACTGTTTGAATGACAATATTCTCTATCGGTCTGTCCCTATTATCTACCTCGATTTTTTCGATTGCATTGAGAGTTTCTAAAGCTCCTACAATTCTACCAAACACGGTATGTTTGTTGTCTAAATGTCGACAAGAACGGAAAGTAATGAAGCTGAAAAAATATAAAATGTGTAAAATAATTTATTACGATTCATTACTTTGAAAGACTTACAATTGAGATCCATTTGTATTAGGTCCAGAATTGGCCATTGACAATATCCCTCGCCCTTGATGAACAAGATTGGGTTTGAATTCGTCTTCAAATGGTTTTCCCCAAATGGATTCACCACCTTTTCCAGAATTGGTTGGGTCTCCACCCTGGATCTGTTACAAAGTAGGTCAAATTAAACAAGGTTTTTGAAGAAAATCCTTTTTATTTTTTGTTTTTATTTAAATATTTGATTTTAAATCATTTGGTGTAACTTACCATAAAATTTCTAATGGATCTGTGAAATTTGGTTCCATTGTAATAACCATTTTGACAGTGCTTTATGAAATTTTCACAAGTTTTTGGCACCATATCACAATGAAGTTCTAAATTTAATGGTCCAAAATTTGTAACAATTGTTACGTATCCTGCAAAAAAAAAACATTTCAAAATAATAAACTTAATGTAATAATTAAAATAAAAAATGAAATTTAGGATGTGAATATTTAATAAGGAAATAGTACGTTTTTGTAAATATTGAAATTAATGGCCAGTTATCCAAAAATAATTAATAAATTTATTTTAGTAACGATTAAACAATATTGCTTTTTTAATTTTGAATCACTGGTACAATTTTTGTTGAGAATATCAATTTTAACATTCAGAATCATAATAAAAATGTGTACCTTTCTTTTTTACTCTTTCATAACGGACAATATCTTCTTCTAAAACAGCAGCTTCAACTTTAGTTATTCTTGGCATAACAGTTGATGTAAGACCTGCAGCTGCAGCACCAGTTGAATAATGGGCCTAATCAATAATCAATGAAATATTAAAATTATTCTATTTGATAATAATGTTTGTAATATTTTGTAATTAAATATTTTTACCGCATTAAATTTATCAGCTTTAGCTTTATCTGCAGATTTAGATTCTTCTGCAGGTTTATAGTCACGCTCTAATTCACTTAAAATCTCTTTTGTTTCATTTGAAACAGTTTTCAGTTTTGCATTTGGATTATTACGTTCTTTTACTATTTCTGTAGGGTTAAATTTTGTATTTAAGTAAAATATAAATAATTAATAAACATCAAAAAAAGTATATTGATCACACTACCTTCATCTTCAACACGAAGATTATTTTTAATATGATGAAATGTAGAAAGATTAAATTTTTTAGCATCACTGGGATCTTGAATTGTAATGATATCTTTGCGAGTAAAAGGTTCATCAGAAATTAAGTCCTTCCAGTTTTGACTTTTGATATTTAGTTGTTCTACTGCCTAAAAATTTTTGAACAAAAAAAATTTTAATGTAACTTCAAACTTTAGCAATATTTTTGTAAGCAAAAATATAAAATATGTTCCTCATATGAGAAAACATTTCCAGTTGTTTTGATTGCAACAATATGAGAATATTTAGAGAATATTTTAAATAATACTGGACAATGGTACTTCCCTTCTGCATTTTTAGAGAATTTCAACTTTATTAAACTTTTTGTATCAATAGACTTTCCAGTTACAGGATTATGTTTGAAATGCTTAACATAAGGTAATAAAGCTTCTAATTCAAATATGTTTCCTTGAGGATCACAATAAGGGTTCTCAAAAGGTTGTAAACTTAAACAGCAGTGATCAAAAGGTAAACGTCTAAATGTAGTATCTTCACTATTTTCTGAGGATGTACCAGACATTTTACCACCATATAATGTGGTCCATTCTGTATATGTAAGGTACCTGCAATAGTAATTAAGTTATTATAGTAATTATTATCTAATAATGACACTATAATTTCATTTTTATATTAATATCAATATTATTTTAGATATAAAATAGAATTAGGGATGTAAACAATAACAAATGTAATAACATTCTAATTTGATAAAAAACTTACATTTTATCCTTTTGATGTTGTCGTTTTCCCATCTTGATAGTTTTTTTGAGTTTTTCTGTGCACTAAGAAAATAAAGTATTAAAAATCTGAGAAAGATCGGTCAAAAATCAACTTTTAAGCCAGAGTTGAGGTTATATTTTTCCAAGCAGATGTAAGCACAATAATATGACAGATCCAGATGCGCACACCAGCTCAGCGCCAGGCCGCAGACTCGTTGCCAACGTTGATTCGTCGCTTTTGACTTTCTAGTTTCTGAGTATGGCGTACGGCATGAATTTCCGGTGCGACAGTAGCGCCACGGGGCCGGGGACCGTAACTTACGTTATGTATCCGGCACGATCCGGCGACGCCGCAGGGATGCGCAATCGTGTGTGATTATTTTTTTTTAGCCAAGTGCGCGCGACCCCCTGCAAAGTTCAGCCTGAGTTTTTGCGCTCCTGTGACCAAAAATCTCTTTACACAGGATTAGAATTCAAGCGGAACATCTTGTAAGTTCATGTAATTCCAACAATTAATCTGAAGAAATCGTTTGAGAAACTCTGAGGTATACTTGTATCTGAATCTGTAGGAGGAGGGAGAAGGATGAAAGATTTACCGGTGTTTCTTCCGGGTTCGTTCTCTTTTTCGCACATTCGCACCTCGATGGAAAAAACAGTGGGAAATTCAAATTTTTTAAATCAAAACATTCTATACGATCGCAACGGTGATATATGTTTTCCAAGGTGAATTTCTCGATTTGCTTATTGTGATTGTTAAACGGAGACGCATCAATTAACTTATAATTAACAAACTCAAGAAAAATTAGTGAGATATTAGAGAAAAGTTTAGTTAACATAAAGCGTTATTTAGATCAATTCTCGTTCTAAAATTCGGAAACAGGTTCAAAGCTCGCTCTTAAAACAAGTAGGTTTTCCAAGAAAGTTCAGAATAAATTGAACTCGACGAGCTTTGACGCACATTCTGATTAAAGTTCTGACCGCCGTTTCATTCACTCCCTAGAAAAGCAAGTAAGGGATAAATCGAGAGATTTGGTGCAGGACAGACTTTCACACCTGCATTATTTTCCGGGAGCGGTCTCGATTTAAGGTTTCCAAGCCAAAGGGACTTTATCAGAGTAGAAAAGCAGCCCCTCCATTGTTGCTTCCTCCCTAAAAGTGGCTGACTGCCGGCTCACTCGCGCGCTTGCGTTTGTGTGCGTTCGTGGGTGAATCGGCGCGCTCGAAATCACGCGTGGATTTCCGAGGTTTCATTGTTCCGAGGGTGATACGCCTGCATACCTGCTGCTTCTTTTTCCGTGCGCCCACACGTACACAGAAGAGCGTGTCGCTCTGTCTCCGTCGCTTTCGAGAGTTGCTGCGGCGCTGCTGCGCTTCTGTTATTTCGCTCGTGTGGACGAAGACAGAGAACTCACAGTGGGAGCGAGAAAGAAGGGGAAATACGAGTGCTCTCGTGTGTGCAGCCGAGGAAGGAGGGCCTCGAGGACGTCGTCGCCGTCGAACAGCGCAGCATCAGCAGCGATCTCGCGATTTTGCAGAGCTTCAACATCAACAAGCGTACGTATTGACTCTCGCTATCGTGCACCTGAATCGAGCAGCAGGACAGAAGCGGAAAAGTGAACGAGCGAACGGGCGCCTCGAGATGGACGACTCGAGCGGTTCAGCGCCCTCGGCAAGCGCGCTTCCTGACGTTCCCGGAATGTCCCTTTGACTCAGGAAGTTTTGGTTTGTGCCGAGTTTAGCCAAGAGCTTTGCTGCCCGAACGAGCTTCTTAAAATGAGTGCGTAGAAACATTACGGTTCTCATCCCGAGGTTTCTTCTGTGTGCTTTGGGCGCGGGGCTCGGCGGCTCGAGGATCACTTTGTTCAGTGCCGAGGCACTCAGATCGTCTGTACTCAATGTTCATTGCTGCGAATAAGTGTTTGTATTGACGAGGTTTTAACTTAGAGTAGGTGCAGAGGCAGATTCTCCGTCGAGGAATTTCGCTTTGTTGTAGTTTGGTGTTTACGGCTTATACAAGGCTACTGGCGTTTGCTTTTTTTGTTGACAAAAACTCAGCAAATCGTGAATGGACGATCTTTTATGGATGGTTTTGTTAACTTGCAAAAAAGTTTTGTTGAAAGTATATGCACAAGTTAATGTCATAGCTTAATTTCAGACGATGAAAAAGTTTTTGTAGTTCATTTCCACGGGTTTATAGGTCTTCAAATTTTTTTTTATAAGTCCACTCTGCTGATCTAAGAATGTAATACTGTGTAGTTTATTTTGCATTCACATGATAAATTAGGTGTATATTAATGTAATTATAGGCTGAAACATATTTTCAGAAAATTGGTTTAATTGAATATTCTCTAATAATTTATGACAGGTGTATTTTTGAAGTGTTGCCAAGCTTTGGAGCAGGTCAATTAAATCAGTTAAAAGAATTCATTAAAACTTAAAATTGAAAACAAATTTATCAACAATAGAGTCAAACTTTCCTCCTATTAAGTAGTTGATACGTACTTTTATTAAGTGAAATTGGTTACCTTTATCAATAATTCTGATTTCATTTTCTTTACATTCGATTAGTTTTAATAATAATTTTATTTTTGTATATAAAATAATCTGCAATTGCTTTTTTCAGAAATATGTCATCTGGAGCAGGATCTAGTGGGACCGGCAGAGGCCGTGGATCATCTTTGGCTGACAACAAGCCAGAAAATAAAGAGGCCAAACCTAATCCAAAGATGTCCAAGGCATTAGGAACATCTGCCAAGAGGTAAATACTTTTCAAGTTTTTTATAGGTTTCTTTCAAATAAGACATTCAAACAATTATTGATTTTTCAGGATACAAAAGGAATTGGCAGAAATTACTTTAGATCCACCACCAAATTGCAGGTTAGTTTTAGTTATTGGTTTGGTTGTAAGGTTGTACAAAAAATTTAAATTTCCAGAAATATTTTTGAAAATTAGTTGGTTACATCAATTAGAAAGATTTTAGTGTAAAATGTTTGCTCTACTTTTTATAGTGCTGGACCCAAAGGTGACAATTTGTACGAGTGGGTTTCAACAATTTTGGGACCTCCTGGTTCAGTTTATGAAGGTGGTGTTTTCTTTTTGGATATACATTTTTCTCCAGAATATCCTTTTAAACCACCAAAGGTAATCAATAATGCACTTATCGCACTACAGTAAACTTACTAATAAATTGAATTGAATTAATTGTAAATTATAATAAATAATTTAAAATTACAGGTGACTTTTAGAACACGTATTTACCATTGCAATATAAATAGCCAAGGTGTCATATGTTTAGATATTCTTAAAGACAATTGGTCACCGGCACTGACTATATCAAAAGTTTTACTGTCTATTTGTTCTCTCCTCACAGACTGTAACCCTGGTAAGTTTTATCTTCTTTCGCTTCTTCATATGTAATAGCAAAAATAAAAAAAAAACGTTTGAAAATATTTAGCTAATTCCCCATTGTCTTATTATGCGCACTATTATATTTAGTAAACTTTATCACAACTTTATTTATTTCAATTACTACAGGTTTTTTCTAAATATAAAATATAGATCTAAAAGCTTTCACGTGGGATTATTTATTATTTAAATTTTAAAATTTTTTATTGATGGGCAAAACGTTGATTTGCATGCAAATTTTAATGGAAACTAATTTGTTTTTCGAAAATATTTAAAACTAAATTTTTTGCTTACAAAAAATAGATGAAGTAAAAATTATAAAACTGAGTACCTCATCCATGCTTTTCTAGATTATTTTTAATTTTAAAGTATTATTTAACCGATATAATTAACTCATTATTATTGTTATTATTTCACAGCGGATCCTTTAGTGGGTAGCATAGCGACGCAATATTTACAGAACAGGGAAGAACACGATCGTATAGCACGCTTATGGACTAAGCGTTACGCGACATGAGCAAATTCTCATATAAGAACAAAGATAAACTCCTGTCAAGTCTCATGCCAATTTTACAGCTTATACAATATCCAAGAAGAACTGGCTCGGGTAATTTGTAAACCGTTTTTCGACAAGATTAAAAAGGAATATATTTAACAATTATCAATGTTGAAGTTCGAATATATGCACTAAATGATTTCGCGGATTTAAAATACCTAATTTAAATGATGAATTACAATAACTAATTTTTTTATATTCTTCACTTGATTTTTATAAGTAGCGTATGATCATTTATGCATAATTCGGTTCTCCAAAAATAAAAGGTAAATACATAAAAATTTAAAAAATCGTTCACGCAAGTAGGTCTGTTAATATAAACTTTTCTACTCGCGCGAACGGCGCGTCTACGGAGAAAGGTCCTGCATACAAGTACGGTGTGCCTGAAAATGAGCAATGTATTATGTGTATAAGAGGCATGAGTCTGGGAGTATTTTTTTATTTAAAAAAAAACGAGAACATCCGGAGAAAGAGATTTGATCAGCAGATCGAAGAAAAAGAAATTAGGAGGGAGAGGAGAATACCACGACAAGCTAGTATTTAATTCATACACGAACTACAATAAATGATAAATTCCTAAGTTGTAAGTAATTAGGTACTTAGACAGTAAGGACGAGAATGAGAATGTCAAAGGGCCCGGACTCTCCCGATCGTTATAGTTTCTTTCACCCTTCGACGATCAAACATAGCGCATTTTTCTCAATCTCCGTTTTATAATTGTTTTTAAGTTTTAATGTTTTTATTATTCCTACATTTCATCGCGAAGTAATGATCGCTAAATTTTTCCAGCAATTGTATTTTTTTATATTTTATATAAATGAAATTAAAAATAGAATTTTAATAATTTTTAAATTGGTATACGATATAGGCGAATAAAATGAGATTAAGGAATAAATTAAAAAGATGGTAGAAAGTAAATCTTTTCATGTTTTCCACGAATTTGATGAATTTGAATTGCAATTTTCGTATACGCATGTGTAAGCACGACGGACGAGTCAAGTACGTTGGGGCCATCTACTAAAAATGTGAGACAAAACAAACCCACTGTGACTGTAAATAAATATATATCATTTTTTCTGTATATTCACATTTGTGATCGCTGAGAAACGCTGGTTTTTTGAATTTGTATTCTCGCCTTCTCTTTTGCTCCTTTGCAAAAATACTTTTTTTACATATAATATAATCAATAAAAAATGTGAGCTTGTGTGTGCGTGTGCGTGCGTTCGTACATTTTCGAAAAGAAACGAGACGTTAACTATTAGGGGAAATATTATAAAAAGAAAAGTGTGAATCATAAATCGAAAGGGATGAAAAATAATGGCACATTTGAGTAAAGGAATAAATGCCGTTCTTTCGAAGATAATTTTTTAATTGACAATTTATGAAGAAAAAACAACAAGGATAAAATATGCCCAAAAACCTCGAATTTCCTTACAAAGAAAAAGATAAAAAAATATCTACGGTCTTTCACCGACGAGTAAAATGCTAATGAAAATATATGATGCCCGTTGAAATGAAAACCGCTAAATAACGTACTGACTTTTTAAGACATTCTTCATGCTTCCACGTTATTTTTGTATAAGCGATAGAGTTTTAGAAGCAAGGCGGACTAATCCACTTTGTAAATAATTGACTCTGCGCGCGTAGCCGTTCGATTATAAAATGTAGGTGTCTGTAAGATATTAAGCGTATCTTAATAATTGTTAAAAAAAAAAGTGTTAGTGGGCCAGCTCGCAGTCCGTAGTGAAATCCACAAATTTCTAATTAAGAAAATCAAAGAAATCAGTGCTGCCTGGCTTGTTTCAGGTGCGATTACGGCGATGGCCAGACGGGACTATTATAGCGCGTGAATTCAAGAATTACTTTAAAAAAAAAAAAGGAAAAAAAATAGTGTCGGTGCGACCCTGTACAGGTCATATTTCCGTGGTGGATAAAAAGAAAAAATAGAAAAAATCCAGGAAAAATATGGTAAAGTAACCGTTGTAAATATCTCAGGTCTGGTGTTTGCTACACTACATAGCGCTGCTGCTTTTATCCCGAAATTTTATTGTAAAAGAAAAAAATCGCGACTCGCGTACCTCGCGCGATTCATAATCGAGCTGCCGACTTTGACACACATATATATGTATGTTCCTTATTTTTCTTTGAAAAGATTTGAAAAAAAGCAATTGCAGTTGAGCACTGCGCCTTAAGAAGTACCGTGAATCTCTACATGCGTGTGTAAGAACTCTTTCTGTTACCATATCTGCTCAAAAACTGCGTACTCTATGTATCTGTCTTAACTACTTGCTCGAAATCGAAAGCATGCGAGTTCGCACTTAATAAATGTCATTTAATCAGTTTTAGTTTTTGTTTTTTCTCCAGTTTTTTATACATCCTACTTTAAGTTGCACAAACCTGAATAGAATTTATAGCATTTAATTTCCTTGTTCAATGTAATTGCTGTTGTACTTATACTTTTTATAACAATATTTTTTGTAAACAGTAATTCTTTAGCAATTAATGTTTTTAAAGAATCACGAAAACTGATTCTGAATAAATGGCATAGTTTAATTATTAAAAGCTTGACACAAATGATAAGCAGCGTGAAAATTTAGTAAACATTGCAGATTTTTTGTAAATTGATTCAAATGTCTTGTACATATTTACACGATTTCACGTTGTTTAATCACTTGCTTATAGTCAAGAAAGCAAGGCAAATTATTTTTTGTGAATCAAAAATGTCAATTTTTTAGAAAGAACTGTACTAAAAAAAATTCTCCCAAAAAATCTATTCTCGTATAAGATTATTTAATAGGGAGCTGTATTCATAGAACTCAATTTCTTTTCTTCCTTCGCTAAAAAAGCACAGATAACGGGTTGACACGGGTAAGATAATCATTTGCGAACACGAATGAGAATGATATGCAGAGAACAAACGAGAAAGAAAGCAATATGAAAGCGTTGTTTATGCGTTTGACTTAAAAAATAATCTTTAATTGAGATACAAAAAACTGCTTTAAAAAGGAAAAAATCTGGTCCTATCGCGGGTCAGTATTTTTATGTAAATACATTCTCGTGACTTGCATTCACTTACGTCGAGTACGACATCTGCTTGTGTATAATGTTAGTAATCCGTGTAAAGTAAAAAAACTATATAAATGACATCGACGAGATATACTGTTTTGATCGAAAGATAAAATTGAAAAGAAATTTTGTGAAAAAAAAATTTAACGCGAATTTTGACGACAGTTTTGCTGATGTAAAAGAGAGAAATTTTGGGAATCCAAGTTGGAATAGTTGTGAATTGACGATTCGTGCAATGAATCTGTTTCCGAGTCCAGGCTGACTTTGTACGCGCGTAAATTAAGATAGAGACTCGTCTCTGTCTAACATAATATTAGTAAATGTTAGACTGCTAGTTAGTGGCATTGATATGAAAGTGGAATAAAATATTATACTCGGACGCTGTTTTTTATTTATGCTCCCTGTCGTACATATCCTTTTTCGGAAATTGACAGATATAATAGCTTTTGATATTACTTCTGCGCTTTCATTGTTTGGTGCGTAAATTTACCGCATTATACTTTCCAGTCCATTATTTTATTGAAAATTTAACTTTAGTATAAATAATGAAATTTTAAAAAGGTAATAAAATTCCGTGCATTTCCGTGCACTTGGCTTCATATTATTATAGTTTTATAAATTTATTGAAACACAATTTTAACCTTTTAATGCTTCCATTTCAAAATTAAGGCAATATAAATAAATTATTATATTCTAAATGAAACATCTTTGAACTATGGGTAATTTTTAAGTAGGCAATCAGGAAGAAGAGAAGAATTGTTGTCAGGTAAATTAAAAAAACACACTTTTATTTATATTTATTAATTTATTTATACGTATCATAAATGCTAGACAAATATGTGCCAAGGACAGTTTGTTGGCTCCTAAAAAATGCCAAACGCAAAAAGGCGCGTCAGTATGAGAAAAAGATACTTTATTCGTTTTTAGCTTTACAATTTCCTCATTCTTTTTTTTATTCGTTCGATTAATCGATTCTCCGACTGATGTAGTTCAGTCACCTTCTTATACCGAATTTACACTTAGAGTGAATTACAAAAATTGCGTTAGGCAGCCAAAATAGATTTTCATATAAATTTAAAAAATTTAAAAATTATATTCATTCTTTTGTTTATCTTTTATTATATTTAAATTGCCAATGGCTGTTAATACTGATTACAATTAACCTTCATCAGTCTTTGTTTGCTTTATCCTTTTTATAATTATTTTTTTTAACTTTTAGCAAATTCTTCAGTTCTCAGTGGGCCTTGTTTTACAATAAGTATAATTACGAGCATTACCCATTATGCATTGTTTATAATTATATATCGAGCACGTAATAAGCTGAATCAAGTGTCTAAGGTATATTTATTAATAAACCAACAAAGAAAGTAAAATTCGAAAAAGCCTTAAATACGATGCACGGAGATTAAGGAGCGAACTTTGGACAAGTGCTACAATCTTGAATAAGCGTTACAGCGAAGTTATAATTATTATTACCCGAATCACGGCTAGATACTTTGTCTTTTTAATTCTTAACTTGATCTCTATATCTATGCAATATAATGACATATACAATATACGTAATTACGTTTTACTTTTCATGTGATTAATTTTTTTCTTACTTTGCTTTGTTTATTATGCGTTAGGCACACTCCCATTAGTTAATTATAGATTCTTCGTTATCAATAAACATAGACTTCGGAATGAGTGATCGCTGACGATTCTCTCTTACCTTACGGTTACAAAAATTTCCATCTCTACCTCTACCGCTCCGCCGACTTTGAAGAGAACAAAATCGTTGAAGAGGCAAAAACATATTAGATATTTAACCTTTGAAACTCGTGAGTACAAAGAGATTGATCGACAGCGGAAAATACGTAGCTCCTCGCGCGGCAATCGACATTGTGAGCGCTACTTTGCAAGCTCGCCTGTCTTTACACTTAGACGCAGAGTTACATAATTAAGGTTCACAACGAAGGGCGTATCACAAAAGCCTAAGAACTCCGACTGAGACAAAAATCCTATTCCTGGTTTTTTTGTATTCGGGAGAGCGAAGGCAATGAATTCGGCTGCTACAATGTTGATTGCACGCTTCGCTGTGAAGTGTATAGGTACATTACATTATACAAAGAGGCGCGAAGAATAGACGCACGACTGTTACATCGATATAGAACGAACGAAGGGCGGGAATCTATACGATAATAATTCTCGCGAGGCTCGCTTTTACAACACTTTGGATGATAATTATAAGAATATAATAGTAATACATGCTCGTTTCGAATAAAGATACGATATTCGCGTGTAAGAAGAAAAAAGGCTGCCAACTCTGCTTAACTTTTGCTCTTCCAGTGGCAGATCGTTGGACGTACGCTTTGAGAAAAAACTAAGAACTAACAACGATCCTCGCTTGGGAACAAAGTCCTCGAGCGAAGCACAGGTCGACCCATTCTCTGACGGGGTAAAGAATCGTTCGCTCTCTTCTACCTGTACTTTTCTAGTGCGATCACAATCTTTAATATATAATCTTTGTTCCGTCTGACGCTCAAAAGTTAACTAACTGTACAATCTTTACTCCGTCAGAGGCTTGACCCGACGCCCAATGCCAAGCTCGTTTTCACAGATTAAAAACAATCCATATACATATTATTACTTGTATACATATTGATACACAAAAGATTCAATAGTTTTATTTTTTGTACGACAAAAATGTAAATTATAACTTGCTTGCTGCCACGCGACGAGTTGCACAATACAGTTATTACATCGCTGGAAGGAGGAGGGAGGAGGCGAATTCAAGTATATTTAGGCTCTCGGAGAAAGGCGCATCGAGCTTTTACCTCTCTCTCTCTCTCTCTCTCTCCTTCGTAACTTCATCTCGCTGCTGCTGTTGTATAGCTTAAGAAGAGGAACGACGGGCGTGCAATTATTTGCTCGTCAGCGTCAATTTTCTTTCACTCTCTTTTAGCGGCTGCTCAATTGCGCCGCTTTTTCTTTGGCAGAGGACCTGGCAGTTACTTGTTTGTTGTCGGTGCGAATAGAGAATTGTTTTATTTTTTCAGTTGGTTTAGCTCCGAATTTGAAAGAGATGAGGATGCGGGCTGAGATCGCAGGTGCGTCGTTTCTCTCAGCGATGTTGTTGTTGCTATACTTCTTCGTCGTTTAAAATATTTGTAGATATTGCCGTGAACTCACAAGCGTATCGGAAATGACTAAGGTCGCGATGATTCTATTTAGAGCTTTTTTTTTTGTTTAGCTATCAATGCATGATGGACAAGATTATGATATTTATGCCTCCTTAGCGGTGGCTGATCAGTGCGCTGTGGTTTCGCTGTAAGAGTAAAAATGTCAGATCACTAAGCATGTAGGTAATGCATACCAAAATGAAAGACATATGTAGTGCGTGGTTACATACGGTATATATGTATACATATATTGAACAAGCAAAAGGTAAAATAAAGTTATAGTGAAACTTAAAAGGTGAAGAGGCAGACTTATATTACAATATTGATGTGGTTATAAAAATTTCATAAAAACGAAAAGTCAGATTCAACCTGGTCATTTACTTTTTAAAATGCTGAATAGCCTGAATTTTCGATATTCTGAAATAAAGGTCTCTCAACAATGGGAGATCCAAGCTTTAGTAAAAGAAATTAAAAGGAGAAGCATAACAGATTACTTTGTTTAGGCTCCTCTGACACTCTTGACAATAAATAGCACATAGAGAATAAGCCCCAAAACTGCCACCGTATTGTCCAAAGTTGACAGAAACAAAAGCCACTTCAGCCCCTTAGCGACGAGTACACTGACGAGTGATTTAACATTTAATTGTGATTAGTCGTACAATAGAATTAGAGCCAATAATTTCCGCTTTTTCAGTCTAAGGACGTAGTGTCTTAAAAATTAATGAAAAGCTTCGGCGAGAATTTCGGTATTTTTTTTTACTCAAATGCAAGTTTATTCTCTGAAACTGTTAACCCAGGTTTTATCATTAGATTTTGACACTGTCAAAATGTTTTTATGGCTGTAACACTACGTAGACTTTATAATGTAGAAAACAACAAAATATCCTCTTAATATATTAGATAAACAGATAAATTCTTAAACTTAAAGATAGCTAATGTCTACTATCATAGAGCGTATATAATTATATATCTACACGTAATTTCTTGTTCTTTTATTTCTCTCGTAATAGATTCTTGAAAAACAATACTGAAAATACGGAGTCTTTGATTAGACGCAAATTAAAAAGCATTTATTTGTTAGGAACAGCGGTGGACGATAAATTTTGCAATTTAACATATACACAGTCTGAATTTCCGGAGGAAGGAGTTCATTGACGTCGCAGCTTTGCATCCTTCCATCAAATCGTCCTCCTCAATAATTATTGTGCTCAAGTTGGTCAAGGTCGGTGTAAAAGACTCAAACACGATTCGTAACGGTTTGTTTCGTTTTCGTTCTTTTTTAAAGATTACATCGTACTTGCACGTCAGTGTAAACATATTTTTAACAAAACAAATACTGTTAGAGGAGAAATCTATGCTCCAGTATTATTAATTAATACTTTTCTATTAAATATGAGTATATAATATACAAAGTATTGAAATTTCGTAAAGATTCCATTAGATTCTCTTACACTCACAAAAGTTATTCTTTGAAAGATAATTTTAAATTTAACAGTCAAAGTAGAACAGTAAAATTGAGATTTGTTCGTTACATTGGCAGTGTTTTTCGTTAGATAAATATAGTTATTAAGCATATCATAAATACTAACAGATGTTAAAATTTAAAATAGCCTATCTTGAGTAATCCGAGTATTTGAATAGTCTTTTATTTTGAGTATAGAAGATTCAAGAATCCAGTATATAAGTAACTCAATTTCACAGGCGTTCTTACAGTTACATGGAACCATGCATTGAAGCCTTTTACAGGGGGATAAAAATATGCAAAAGTTTTACAAAATATAATCACTCGAGTCTTAAACCAATAAAAACAACTTAGTCTTTACAGCTTATAAACGGATAAAAAAGGAGTAGTAATTGAACCAGTGTGCGATACCCGTTAAAGGTTAATACCAACAAAGAGAGGCCCTTATCCTTAGCTTGCGTTATTCGTCATGTCATGCTTTTTTGTACGATAATATTTCGCACTTTCGTACAGTAATGTTTTCTCCGCATTACATACCCTGAAGCTTCCTCGTCACCAAACGTACAATTAGTCAGGAGACGTTAAGAAACTGACACAGAAATTGTATACACTGAAAAGCTTGTCACGCAGACGAGAGCAACGGAAAAAAGAGTGAAAATGAAAATTATATTACGTTTCGTGCGCAATAGTTGTGCATGTAATACCTAATATAAAAAGTTAGAAGGCGACATAGCGCAAAAAATATTAATACACACAGATAAAATTACATGTATAATGTACATATAACATAGGTGGGTGTTCTTGTAATATGTATATAGCCATTGTAAAAAAGATTTGTAAGTCGGTAGAAAAAAGTGTGCACGCAAGAGGCGTAATTGAAGATTATTTTTTGCAATGAAAATTCGTGTCAGTCTGCTTACACAGTCTCGTACTCGCGGCGTATTGAACGAGCCAGGCAACACGCAAAGATCACCCCAAATAGCTGAAACATGTAAAAACAATCATTACACGAATGCTTCGTTTATTGCTCTTTTTCGAAGGTTTAACAGTATTTTTATGCTTCCGTGAGTTATTGACTTTTAAAAAAGTTTTTTCTTTCTTTTATGCAAAACCGCAGTGAAAACCTTTTGATATTGCGAAAAACCACGGTCTTTGACAGAGCTTTGATGTGCTTCTAGGAGAGAAAATGTTACATTCGCGATTTGAATTACAAATTAAACCCTGAAAAAGGAAGAGAAAAAGAGCAGCGCTCGAAATAACGGTCCTTTTGCAAGATAAAGGATTTAACTTCAAAGCGAGCGAAGCTCTCGCTAAACTGATGTAACGTTAATTAAGTATTCTTATCGGCATAATTTCAAACGGAACGTCCATTACTGCATTAAAGGAAAAGATTCCAGTGTCATTTAATTACAATAAGCTAATTCTTTAATTACTGCTTTTTCTTTATAAAAGCACGATGCCCTTAAAACGAAGTAAGAATTTTTATCCTCGTACAAGTCAATAAAAAGAACGGAATACGTCTCTCGCTTTACCGTCACATTTCTCGCAATTTCCCAACGCTATAATTACTCGGAACTTCTGCAGCCGTGCCTCAAACTCAAAGTTTAATGAAAGTTCAGCCCGGGCACGTTCTGACTTCGGATAGCAGGGAAGAGAAATAAACTATAGGATTACCTGAATGAGAGCGACGCCTATGCCGACGCCGCCCAGAATCAGTGCGATCTCCTCGATCTTCTTCTGGAACTGCTGCTTGCATCCGACGGTGAAGGCTTTGATGTCGTTGGAGTCGCAGGTCGGATTCTGGCTCGGCAGCTCGGTGCAGCAGCTCTTCGGCAAGGTGCTGCCGGAGAAACCCGCGCGGCTCCAGTCTTGCGGGGAGTAGAGACCGCAGCACTGCAACTGTAATTCAAAACCGTTTCAAACCTGCTTGCAATGTGTTTGATTAATTAGTTCGCGTTTCACGCTCGGGTTCGTCTGCGACTTTGCTTTCTGGGAGCAGTGCTCAATTTATTGATACTAATTTTATGCTCGTCGGTATGTCGAGAGCAGTCTCTAATTCGGCATGAAAATTATCATAGCGCAAAGTGCTAAATTTTACGTCAAAAATTATGAAGCCTACAGTAAATTCTAGTATAAAGTGTAGTAATTTCCATACTGATCCAAAGATTATCGCTAAAACTTGGTAAAAAAACCACCGCAAAAAACAAAAACCGAACGTCGTCGAGCCCATTCGACTCAACCCGAGCACTTCCGACCGTCAAGCTCAGCCGCGATTACTACATTAAGTTAACGGACACTCAAGCCGATTCTTTGAAATCAGGCATCCCTCTCAGGATGCAGAAAAGTCGGGCACGCGTGCGCACACCTCCGCAAGGAACGGTCCGTCGACACGCGAGCAGCGGCGTTATCGACTCGCAAAGCGTTGTCGCGCTTTTTCTCAAGGTCGTCGAACCCGCGCGGAGGAGCGAGAGATTTTCGCGTTTTTGCCCGGAATCTTTTGTTTGCTTCTTGCGGCCGCCGCCGTCGCCGCTGCTTTTTTTTAACGCCGCGGGAACGGATCGAATGAATATATAATATCCCTCGCGAGAGCCAGGTGTTTTCATCCGGCGAGGTCAACGCCGTCGCGAATCGATAATGATGCAATTTCTGGGATAACAACTCGGCCCCCGCGCGATCTATAAAGCATCGCGGCGGCGCGAAATAAGATAGCTTATAACGTCCAGAGAAAATGTGCGGTGTATAGCGACTCGAGCGCGCACAAAAGAGAGTAGAAGGAGAGCTGCAGTTGATCGCCCCGCAACGACGTCGACGACTATAGACTCGATGCGAAAACGGCCCGTACTCGATACACCGCCTATCTCTCTCTCTCTCTCTCTCTACGGCTGTAATATATCCCGGCGTCGGCCTACGTTTTTCGAGAACTCTACGCTGAGCGCGAATGCGGTATGAATAAATTGACGCTTTTGCAACGAGTCGGCCAAGTTTTCCAGAGGTAAAGCGGGATACCGGGCTGCAGGGTGAAAATGAATTTCAAATTTAGGAATTCGTATTGCATTTCTCTTTGTGCGGTCGGATGACTTTTCACGTTTCGACGTTTGAATTTAACGCGTTAATTAATTATTTCACTACGCCAACGATTCGGCAGCCGAACATTTCAAATATCGATACGGTCGAATTTCATTAATTAACGCGGCGCGACGCACATTCGCTCGGCATTCGGAAATTTACAAATTAATGTCTACCCCGGCGATGTTGTACGTTTCCATTATCGGACTCTGCGCCGATACTCCCGGAATTCCAGCCGGGGAAAATACTTTTTCTCCGCGGTTGTCGTAACGAATCGCGAAATTCAGGCGTTCTACGGCGGAGAGAAGGCTGCGTGACGGCGAGCGACTTGCGAGCGCCGAGGGAATAGTTCTTGCCTCTGTTTGGCTCTTTCCCTGATACGACATTCTGGCGACTGACGTGCTTGGCGGTGAACTTTAAAGGCGCGCTTAAAAGTTAATCTGACCTTTCGCTGCTTAAGAAGTGTCGAATGCGTCGGTGAGTAAATGACTGCGAAAAGTAGGGATTGAGCTTGTTTTTTTTTTTTTTTTTAATCAAAAAGGGTTTCTTTAATTTGATTTTTTTGAGCAATAAAATTGACTTGAATAATTCCAGCAAGAGATAAAATCCAATATCGAAACTTTTATCCGCGAGAAAAATCGTCCATCAAGAAAATATGGAAGCTAGTTCAATAAATCGAGATGGTAGCATATTCATATGCGTAAAAAATTGATAATTTAAAGTACCTTTCCATTATGATTCAAGATTAAAATGTGGAAATCCGAAAACAAGTAGGAAGAACATGTATTATTGATCGATACCATTTACAACCGTACTTTGCACCGAATTTTCCAAAAAGGTCCAAGCGAAAGAATCAGAGCCCGAAACGCGACCCAATTCAACCAAACAGCTGACCCGCGGTGTGCATCTCTCTCCGCGCTCGTCACGGCCGCGGCGACTCCTTCGGAAGGCCACGTCGCAAGATGGCCTCCGAAGGCGAGCTTAGGGGGCCGCCTCTCCCCACCCCCTCCCCCTCGGCCACTCGCTATTGTGCACAGGTTCCGGCAAGGTGAGATATTGATTGACACGATGTGCGTCCGTCTTTCCGCCGCCCCGTACATGGCCGCGCACAGCTGACGTTCGTTATAATACGTGCGAGTCGCCGAGGGGTGAGCGAGCGGCTTTGTCCGCGGTGTCGGTAGCAGAGCTGCGAGGCAACGGACTTGTTTAAATTTGCGCGTCGTTTTTTTCTTTTTTTTTTTTTTGGAAAAGTGCACGCAAGCGACCTTTCCGATATGCAAAGCACACTGCACTGGCGGCTCGCATAGCGATGCAAATGATCGACGGTGTGCTCGGGTCCTCGAGGCTCTTGATCCCGATTCATAACTTGTATGTGGAGCGGCTCTCCCCGCAATTTTAACAGAGTGGCTCGATGCGGAGCCATTGCCGCGATTAGCATAGGAGCTCTCGCGTGCAGACAATGGCCGGGTGATTAGCCGCAGGAACAGATCGTTATCCAGGCGACTGATTCTTTGATTGTCGCGCGCAAAGGGAGGCCGGTTGCCGGGCGCAGTGGCTACGGTCGCGAGCGAAATCGGGCACAAAGGCGCACACGCGCTCTGATTGCCGTCGGTGGAAAACGTGCCCCGACCGCTGCTCCGCAAGTGTCTTTGACGACGGATCTGGTGCACCTATGCTGGCAGAATGCAATTTTTCTACCGGAGTGTCGTGCGGCGATGCGAGCTTTTGCCGATCGGTTTTAATGTCATTTCTATGTGATTTAGGTAGAGAAAACTGGATTCGTATCTAGGAGAAAAATTCTCTATTGAAAATTCAAATAGCCAATTTTAATGTTCTCACAGATTGACATTGTTGGAAAAAATACAATAGTTTCTTGTAAAATTAACCTGAACTATATTAAATTTTACAATGTACTATTGCAAAATTTACAACTATGGTAATTTTTCCAACAGTCAGTGTGAGAACATTAAGATTGACTATTTTACAAAATTTTTCTCCTTGATAAATTCGTAGTTTTGGAAAATATTTTATTACTTTTCACTAAATTGAGCAAACTTAAAATGGAAATTCTGTGGTTTAATTTCAAAGATCGTATAAATACCTGTCAATAAATATAATAAAGACAGTAAATATATGTTGGGAATGTCTGTTAATTTCAAATAAATCAAGTCACATTTTAAACATTTGATTTTTCGTCATGAAATAAATATCTACAGTTTGATTTTGGATTAAATTGAAATGCAAACCAAATCGAATCTTTCGTCGAGTACTCTAATTGCTAGATTTTTAAGCTTCAATCTGCGGAACATTTCATCAGCTAAAAATTTAGCCTGCAGGTTTATATGATCCGTTGAATTTTGAAATAATTTACATCGGAGAATGTAAAATAAAATTTTCTTTAATCATTTATACTAAACAAAATCCAAGAATTGCTGACGTTAAAATATTAATTAGAGTAAAAATATTAAAATCGTATTCTCGTAACTGGATATTCATACATTATTATTATTATTATTATTATAATGATAAAATAAGTTTCTATTGGCATTTTCTATTTCACACATAAGCTACTTACGTCGTGCTGCATTATATTCCATGAAGTTCGGAAATCATCTCTTTTATTGTAGTCGACCAGAGTATCATTCATGTATTTTTCCAACATGGTGCCGACTTTGCTGCGCATCATATATCCTGAAATTCCGGCTCCCAATTCAAGCGCGAAGATCAGCAGCAGCAACACCGAGAACTGACAAAAATCCAGGGCTCATTGTATAAGCTTTTCACAAGCTTATTTTTATAGAATACAAATAATAATTATTATGACTTTATCTACGAATTACTCGGCCAATAACAGAATTCCACTGAAAAACCAAGGTTTGTAAAATTTACAAAAATATTTGTAAAAATTACAAGCTAATTATTAAAAATTACAATCCAGAATCTCCAAAATTACAAGCCAGAATCACAAAAATCACAAGCCAAAACGGCAAAAATTACAAACCTAGTTTTACAAACTTTGGCTTCTCAGTGTCTGAATGTACATTTTGCAGTACGTAATAGAATTTGAAACACGATGTTTTTCAGAGATAATTTTAGACGGCACTTACGGGTTAAGCAAAACAGTTATTTTAATCAACCCGTTCAAATTTTTTAAAGACAAAGGCCAATTGACTAGATTGCCCAAAGAGTTTCTTTTATATGATTACGTGCTTAATTGCTGCGACGAAGCAAAGCCCAAAAAGAGAAAGAGCCAGTCAGTACAATTGCAAAGCAACTTTATACACTTTCGCGTATACTTATAATGAGATCGAACCAACATTCAAAAATTGAATTTAACGAACAAAAAGCTTCGAAAACCACCGTATCCTATAATAAGCCAAGTACAAATAAAGCGATACAAAAACTTACGGTGATGATCATGCAGTGATTCTCCTTGACGGCGCCGCAGCATCCGAAGAACGAGGTGATGAAGACGACAACGCCCACGATGATCATGAGCACCGGCACCGCGAACATCCATATGTCCACGAAATTACTGTAGCCCCTGTATGCGATGAGGATGACCGCCCCTACCGAGATGAACACGATCCCAGTGATCTGCAAAATAAGGGTCTCGTTTCGTTATCGTTTCTTCGAATCGACGCTTCGGTTCGGACGCAGTTCGGATGTAGTTCTGGAATGCGGGGAGAGGGGACCGGCTCGTAATTGTCCAAGTGGTTTGAGATATATCTGGTTTTGCATCGGTTTGGCAATTGGTGGAGAGGGGTCGGAATGGTTTAGATTCCAAGCGATCGTATTAGAACATTTAATCTCCTGCAATTTTTATAACAAGTTGAGGCTTCGAAAGGCCTTTCCAACCCTCAAAAGTCAATTCTGGACGGGACAGTATTTCTTACAGCCGAGCAGCTAAATTATCCGTCATCTATTATTGCGGCGGCAGCGGCTAGTTTTCGACGCAATAGCTTGTGTCCGCTGCCGTTTAGCCTTTACACCGCGCCGAAACTCGCAAAACGCCAATTGGTTATTATTAGAACCTGATGTTTATGAGAACTAATTGGCCCTGGACAACTGTATTTTATTGAATAATTACACTTTAATAAGTTAATGGTACAATTAGTATTAACAAAATAATAAATTTTGCTTCATTTTGATTTCTGAACAAGAAGCGCGTATTTATTATAATAATTTTATTAAAATATTCTAATTACGAGCAATGTGCTTGTTATCGTAAGATAGGTTTTCCATTTTTTTCACTCGTTTAACAAGTTATAAAATTGGCATTACCATAAAGTAATTTGCAAATTTTATACCGTTTAAGACATTTTTTATTTTTTAATACAGTTTACCAAAGTTTCAAAATATGTTGAGGGGTACAATTTGCCGCATGATCGGCTTAGACATGATTTACTAGGAATACAATTATTCCTTATTAGATCGTACATCAATTACATTAAATACTTCCTCGTTAAAGGCGGTAACTAAATTTAAAAATTTTTATAATAAACTATATAAAACAATTGTTTGATGAATAAAATTTAATACATTTATTAATGACTCATTTATGTATTAAAGCCGGTAACTTTTCACGGAGAGTTTTCTGTCGCTCGCAGTGAAAGTAGCTGTTACGTTGCTTCGTAACAATCATCTTAACTTTATACAAGAGAAAGTGGATTAACAGAAACTCGGGAGAAGTTAAATAAAGGAAGTAGATAAGGCCAATTTCAAAATATCTTGACTTAAAAGCGATTAAAATCGACATTCGCAATATGCCTTATCATAATTTGATAGCAGCATAACTTTGCATCGAGTTTCAAAGCCTAATCTACAATAATATCCAGCCTCGGAGGTTACAATAACACCGCGTTCCATCCCTAATCTGAAAGCTCTGCCGCTCGAAGTCTCCTTGTTTGCTCAACAAGCAGCTCCAGATTAGAATTACAATGGCGAGCCGCCGAGCCGCGCAAACGACAGGCGAACAATTAAACCTGCGTCAAGCGCATCCCAATAGTTCCCTCAGTAAGTCGTCCGATTGCTTGGAATCGACGTCGCGAGGATAACCGGTCCGCAACGGCAGTCGGAAGTGACGCAATTACCCCGCGGAATATAACCGGCAGACGCGAAGCGTAAAAAAGGCGAACTCTCTCTCTCTCTCCGACTCCCGCGGCGAACGATTGATTATCCGTCGCAATCGAGAGTGCCTCGGCGTCTGGCGTCTCTCACATATATATCTGGCAGGGCGAAACGCAGCCAATCGATGCCGCTCGCCGAGATTCCCTGCCTTTGTCATCGGATATCCTGGGCGCTCGCGCGAGGCTTCGCTCCGAAAAAGGCCTCCGCCGGCGTCTGCTAATTAAAATTACATCCGACACCGCGGGCCTGAGAGAGAGAGAGAGGAGAGCACACTCGGAGGAAATGCGCGTCGCGCGCGCGGAGGAAATCGAGCGAGGTGCGCACGTTAATGGAGAGAGAGCAGCGGCGATAATTGCTGCACGGCGACCGAGGCAGCGTGCACATGCACTCTGTTACCGAGCGGCCGGGGCGCGTGCGCGGGCGCGCATTTAAATTTCCCGCGCGCGGCCGAACACCGCTTAACGACACGAGGCGGGCGTGGAGGATAAGAGGGCTCTTGACGCTCTCCGCGAGGCGCGCACCGATTCGCTTTACGGCCGTCAGTAAGTGAAATGGTAATTTTCAGGCGAACGCCCGGAGAGTAATTAACGTCTAGGTCTGTTGAGATCGCTGGACGGAAGGCTCGAAAGGCTTTATTTTTTTTTTTATTCCCGACGAGCTTTGGAAGTTTACGCGGCGAGTTTTTAGAGGGGCTCTTAGTGTTTTCTCGAAAAAATCCTTTTCGTTAGGTCAGGTTTTGAGGAATACTGCACTGTTTTAGAATAATCTTTTTGTATAACCCATCTAAAGAATGAAAATATCTTGCGAAACTTTATTTTTTAGAATAAATTGGCACGAATCTCGGTTGTTTGTTAAACAATTTTACAAACGAGAACGTTAAGTGGTATAAAATTTATCCATTGAATCAAACTGCTAACCTCTATATCGTATCATGAGATCTCTTTTAAGTCCAACCAAGTAGTAAATGGAAGCACTGACCTAATACTGCATGTGGAGACTAATAATGGAAGCTGTCCCCTGTACTTTTTATAGTTTTATCGTAAACTCATTAGTTTTAATTTTTCTTATTAAGGCTTTAATTAAATTATAATTAATTATAGAGTCTGGTTATTGAAACTTTCAAGCATAGCAGATTGAAATTTGTTTCAGAGTAAATAAAGCGAATTAATAATTATTATCATTTAATAATGAACTCACATCCATGGTAAAGCTATTATTTGATTTTATTAAATTATAATGCTCGATTCGTGTGAAATACAATTATTGTTGTAGAAATTCAAACGGAAGCGAGAAATTTGACTACGTTCGACAGTTATATATAAATAACATGAGTCTATTCGTTTACTTTATCTCAAATATATATATGCCTTGAAAATTTTGATACAGAATTTAAACGTGCAAAATTTAAATTAAATTATTTTCAAATAAATTTTAAGAACCATAAAATTTCGTTAAATTGTAATTAAAAATCAATGCATCCTTTTTTCTAATCTTTCTACTACATTTAAAAGCGATTTTAAAACGTGAAATACAGACAGCATAACAATCATAATTCAGTGGGCCTTTCACTGCTCGATAAACAACGCATGACGAATAAGTTTTTGCAGAGTACTGCGGTAATACATAGAAATTACCATAAGAATTAAAAACAATGCAGGTTATAGAATAATACGAAATGACGTCAATGCTTCGAATGTACACAAAAGGCTCTCCGTTCATAATGAAATGCAGTGGATATCCTATTGCAAAGTTTGGAAACTTTAGCGAGACCATTGATGCGAAGCAAACCAGTTGTCGATCAAATGGTCCAAGTGAACGTATTGATTAAAAGAGACCAAGTACAGTAAAAACTATACAAAAAGTGAAAGATCTCTTTTTCATTACTTTTTTTCAGCGAAATTTTTATTACTTTCGACGAAAATGAACGTAACCGAAGCCACGACGCACTAATTAATAGACAAAAGACAATAGCAATTGAATAATGGATTCTTTGTTTAGAATAAACGCAATATTCCATGATATGTTCCACAATAAGCCCCGCCATTACACGAAATTGCCTGCATGCACACTGATTGCTTGCAGTTTCGATAAACCATCTTGAAGTTGGGCTACTTCCGGGCTAGTTCTATCACGCTACTTACCCAGAAACTTAGACTTTGCACGATTTCCATTTATTCCGGTTCATAGGCCAGGGACTCGGATGGAGCTGCTTTGAAACCCGAAAATGATGCATAGAGATTTTGGCCAGCAATTTCGGGTCTCGAACTTTGGGCATTCGAGTAAATTGCAGAGGTCAGCGAACGCAGTTTCTGCAGTTATATTATATGATCAATATTCCTCTTTGAAGTAATCTGGGGAGTGTGTAATGTAAACCTCTATTTTAAAGTATGCGAACAAAATACTCCTCCGTGTTTCCATTCCGCTCTGTGAAGTGGAAGCTGGATTTCGTAATGGAATATTATTTTTGAAAATAAAAATTCTAACGCATTATTCGCGTTCTTTCATGTAAAATGTTTCCTCGTTTCATGCTTTGAATAAAATTGTTTAATTTGCACATAAATAGAAATAAACATTATCGTCGTAAATCATACTCGATAAGATGTTAATTAAATGAATTAATAAATGACATCAGTCGAAATAAATCGATAATATAAAATACGTTTGTATTCAATACATCGGTTGCATTAATTAAATAATAATTATCTGTTTATCCCCGAAGTGGATGTAATATCGAAAAACAACTAATTCGACGAATCGATGCTAAAAAAAAATTGATTTTTATCGTGAAAATTTAATCAAATAATAACAATTTTATTCCTTTTAATTTATCGCTGCGTAATCTCAAATCCATCCGCGTACTACACGTTCTGTCAATAATTACGAATTAAAAATTAACATTTACAGATATCCGTACAACAATTTTAGTTTTTTTTTTAGGTTACTATTTTACAAGCACAGCTTATCTCCGCCCGAAGTCCCTATAAGCTGTAACTGACTTTGATCGAAACTACTTCGCCTTTGTCCGGAATACGGAGTGCTGCTCGTGGCATAGAAAATAATCACTGATGTCGAGTGTAGAGAAGACGTGAGTTCTAAGCTTGATTCTTGCCTATATATGCAACGTTAACCGCAGTCCCTTAATGGACGTAGTTTAATGTGTTTTTTAAAAGTAAAAAGATTTTTAACCCATGAATCTGGAAACTTTATATAATGTAAATAAGTACGCTTTTACGCTTCTAAAAGAAATTTTCGCTTTTTTTAAACCACCTTTTTATTGAATGTCAACAGAAATGTTCATACTTTTATTCATAGAGCCATATTACGATAATTGTTGTTGATTTTAGTAAAAATGAATTATTGGTATTAAATTAATAAATTGAATAAACTGTTAAATAAATTCGTATGCAGTAGTTGAAAAATCTAAATCATCAAGTACTAAGTAATGGTTGGAATAATAATGGCGGAATTGAGAGAATTACACAGATTATACGCAGCATTCGATGGAACAAAGCTGCTTTCGACTGGAGTTTCCCACGTAACATTATTGATTAAAATAATATTTCGTACAACATAAAAAGACACTGCCTACGAGAAATCTTTCCCAATAAATAAATTTACGTGCTAGTCACAAATTTGAAGTCTCCATCGTGTTGTGCATCTTTCGTACACCCTTCAACTCTGAATAATGTACTGTTACGAGTTGCTTTTAGCAAATTGCCTTATACAAAACGGATGCGCGATGCATAACGTACATACGCGCTGATCCATCTAATGTAATCCGCTTAAAAATTTTAATACTCCGCAGCTATTTATCGGTGCTGCAACTGAATGAAAGTATTACTTCCTCGGAAGCGTGTCAGCTTGGAGGTCCAAAGCGGAGTTTACTGCTGTTGTAGAGAAATGTGAATGTACGGTGTAAAAGCACAGGTCTATTCATGTTTACTTTATCTCAATAGTGAGGGTTTGTTGCAAGTTGCAACAATTAGAATGATAGCGATGAAGTGTTTGTTTTTATTACTCTAAGCCATGTAGTGAGATGCCTACTAGATATTATGCACTTTACGTCATAACTGTGTGATCTTATTACGAACTTGCAAAATTTTATTCAAAACATTTAACGACACTATGTTACCTCAATTATTCAAATCGAGTTTCGTATACATACTAGAACTTGAACGCGAACTGAACTAGAATTTGCGTTCGCAGGTCACAGATTTCGAATCCATTCAAAATGCATTACTCGTCACTGCCTCTACAGCAGCATCCAAGAAAGCCCGAATTTTCTCGTCAGTATCAACAAAAGTGAAACCAAGCATGAGCGCTTTGTTTCCATGCCACCGAATACAATGTCAGATACCGGCAAAATAAAAAAAAATAAAAAAATCCCGTAAACGCGTCCATGCAGACGATCGGTGGCTCGCTTTTGACGAAAACGTCCCCCCGAGGCTCTGCGGTCGCAATCGAAAGTCGCGACTCTTTTTCCGGCTTGTCGCGATGTGGAAACTATATCGATTCGCCCAGACGACGGCGATATAATTTTCTCTCGGCGCCTCGGTGCTTTTTCAGATATCGCCGCATTATCCGATTATCCCGCGCTGTTGACGTACCACTTTCGCTGCAACGTCGCCGTTCGCGGAAGCGAGGATCAGCCGTTAACTTTCAATTAACCCGTTTTCTCGGGGCGCTTTTTTTTTCGAACGGGGCGGAAACCGCCCGGTAATTCATTTAGAGCCCGGATGAGTTTCGAATTTCGAAGCCAAAGTTCTAATTAGAAGGGATGTGTCGGAAAGCCAGCGGATGAGAAAGGGCAACTTTAACGAGGGGCGTTTTTTTTTTCCAAGAAATTGCCGGGATTAAATTTTGTTTACGCCGAGCTTTTTCCAAACGGTTTGGTCGTTTAATTGGTGGATACGGACGAGAATTCAATAATTGGCTTTGTTTTTTATTTTTTTTCTTTTTCTTTGTTTACGAAAATAATTGAATTCAAACTATGAATTGAAAATTTCTATAAAAGTGAAGCTTGAATCTTTTGCATGCACAATTTACACAAAAAATGATACAAGGAAGAACTATTTTAAAAATAGATTGAGATTTTTGGTATCCTCTACGTACATTTTTGATAAATTATAAAAAGATATCAAATATACGTTTTTTTTTAGAGAATTTAATTCTGTTTTTCATTTTGCCACTGCTCATTGGTGTCAAAAGAAAATTGAAACCGACGTATTTTTAACACTGAATCACATAATAATCACAATTGCAGACTATAAATAATCCATCGCACTATCAACTGCCCTTCTCTAAATCGACCCGAATTATATTCACACAGAACAGTTATCCATCGTAAAACCTTTCGACCCGCAAAGAGCTGGGATTTTCAGCGAAATTTTTTTGTTCAAAATTAACCAACGGCAACCGCGAAAAATCGATAAAAAAAAAAAAAAAAAACTAACGGGCTTTGCACCTCGGGCTCGTGTGTCCGAACGAGTTACCGCGGTTTCTTGCCGCCGACTGCCCAAATCCGGGGGACTCGCCGAGCGTGACAAGTCTCCGAGAATCGCAAGCCCGATGATTCGCGAGTCTTTCATTACGGGAAAAAAGCCGGATGTTTTTTTTTTTTTTATAACGCAGAGCCTCGTAATTTTATCCCGAGTTTTTGCCGAGAGGTGATAATTTTTTAAAGGGTTTTTAAAGCGACAATGCAACGAGCTTTTGGAAAAAATTTGCTTTGGTCATCGAGAGAGCCTAGTTAAAAATACTCGATTCCGGAGCGTGAAAGTGGACAATGGCGTAGAGTCAATTTACCGAATATCGAAGATGAATCCGTCGAATGGGAAATGCAAGGCAAACACTTTTTACGCAACTACGTAGCTCGATGCTTTTTATCGTCTTCATTTTCTGCGTGACGAATTGCAAAACTTTCAATACCCCGTGGGCTTTGAAAGGTCTCTTATTTATGTACATCCCTCGGAGTCGCTTAACTCGCGAGAGGCTGAATTTTTTATGATTACGCAACGAGCTTACAGGAAGGCTTATGAATATAATTTCCTTGAACAGTCGCTTGAGAAAGAATTGTAAATGTTGCACTTTGCGATACATCTAGTTATAAGCCGTAAATCAACGAGAGCATACAGAGAGGCGGGGGTTTACTATTCTATTGCAGATTCGTAGCGACATTGCGAGCCTCGGCGTTATAGTTTAAATTATGTGAAATTCAAGCTGACCGGCAAAAATTTCGCTATCTTTTCAGCGGATTCGATAATTTCGGGCTTGTCAAGAAAACCGTGCGCCATGACTTATTGTTACGTTGTGCGCAAGTTATGTAACGGCGGTGCTGTGAAATCATCTTAAAGGACTTCTAGAGCCTGACAGAGTTGCTCACTTTAAATTGGTTCACTGTCTAATAAAACTTTCCCTCGTATAAATACATGGAAGAATCAAATAAAATTTTATTTGGTAAAAAAAGTAAAAGAGTTTTACCAGAAATCGCGAGAAAATGTATTTTTAAAATTTTGCACGAACTCTCAATTCCAGCGCCGCTGGAAACTATCGATTTCTGAAAAAACGAAACTTTCATTCCTTCAAAACAGTTCCCTCTCTCTTTATTTACATCCTGCGCTGGAAAAGTTCGCGAGCCCATCTCCCTTACTAGCTACGATCGTCAAAACAAACCCCCTCCCCCCCTCCCTTATCGACTCCATCATCTCCCGGTAATAAACCGCCCCGTCAGAATGGAAAAAAAGCGCACTTTCATCCGTCCATAAAAAGCGGCTCGAGCCAGATTCGGAAAACGTTCGCGTGTCGAGACGTTGACCCTCGCGCAAAAAAGCTCTCCGCGCCGACATGCAACAACAACCGCGCTTCGACAAAGGCCGCGCGCTCGCTCTCCTAAGCGCCCGCCTAATGCAACTCTCTCTCTCTCTCTCTCTCTCTCGAACGCTCGAGCGTCGCATTCGTAAAAAAGCCCATTCATCCGCGCCAAAGGGGAAGAAGCGCAAAAGAAACCGCCTGCACTGCAACCCCCGCACGCGCGCGTTTGATGCGAGCGACGCTGCAACGATCCGACGAGGAACTCGGACACAGCGACGGCGCAAAAGAAGAATAACGCCACTCCGAGTGGCTCTGCTTCTTGGAAACGTTTTTCGGCGGCAGCGTCCGTCGAAGTGTTTCGTTTCGAGAGCCGCGTTTTGATATACACGAGATTTCACGAGCTTTCGCGTCGTCGGGGAAGAAAGACGCTCTTCCGCGACCGAAAGAGCGTAAGACGGAAGACGTCGCAATCTTTACGTCCGACTTCCTGGAAACGAAATTCGAGAGTCACCTGCTTTCCAGCGGCGAGGAAGCGGATGCCAAGAGGAGGGCATTATCGCGGTACGGAAAACACGGCACGGATCGGCAGGGTGGCTGCCGCGGGAGCGAAAAAGCCGTCGCAGGGGGTAGAATCGAATGCACGGCATTGGCGCCGCGTTGTCTTTCCTCCCCCGTAAGCCAGCCAACGCACAGACACACGGCACACACACATAGGCACACACCGTCGAAGCCAGTCGCGCCTCCCCACTTCTGTCGGGATTATCGAACGGTGCTGCACGCGTTGGCGAGTGTTATAGCCCAGGACGCCGCGCTCTCCTAGCCCTCCGCGATAAACGGGAGCAGCGCGGCCGCGCCGCGGGAGAGTTACTCACCGCGAAGATCAGGTTGAAGAGGAAGAGCAGGTATTTGACGCAGGCCATGCCGCCGGACACCATCTTCGCGGTTTTTCCTTATGTAGCTGGCGAACAACGACGAAACGGATCCTTGCACTACTCGCGCGCGCACTGGCTGCTGCTGCCGCTGCTACTGACTGCCGCCGCCGCCGCCGCCGCCGCCGAGCCGCCGCCTGCAGACGGAGAGAGAGAGAGGACGCCCGACCAATGGTCGCGCCGCGTTCGCCTCCGCGACTCGTGTATGTAGGTGCGCCGAGAGAGTGTGCGCTGCTTACATCGTGGACGAGCGCGCTTTTCCTCGCGTACAGGCCCTGCACACGCCGAAGCCTTTATTCGCGGCGGAGCGCGAGAGCTTCCTTTTTGCGACTCGCACTTTCTCTTTCCTTTGCGCGGATTCGGGATGCTGGGCCGCCTTGTCTTTTTACCCGTTCGGTGGCGACGCGGCACTTTCGGTATACGGAAAGGGCGGACGCGCGTGAATGAACATATAACGGGACTGGCGGAGAGAGATGCCCAGCGAAAAAAAAAAAAAAAAAAAAAAACCAACGGGACTCGATCCTACGAGCTGGCCGAACGATGGAGTGGAATCGAATGTAGGCACTTTCCGTCGCTGTCGTTCGTACGGTCAATAATGCGTTTTTCGTGAAATGCGATGCAGCGAACGCTTCTTTTGTTTCTGGGTGTTTGAATGAACATGGTTGTTCAGTGTCATTTTTTTTTTAAAGAACTAGGAGACATCCGCGGGTTCCAGGTTGCGCTCAAACTTTGAGATACATTTTCTTATAAACTAAATCATGTGAAACTTGCATTTTTTAATCAAAAATAAAAGAATTGTTTACTTGCAGAAAAAATGTATTTATATTCACAAACACTTTTCCAATCAATTGTTACATTAATTTATTTTTAAAATCGCTTAATCTATTAATAAAATAAAATATTACACAAAACTATTGCTTATAATTGTATCTACGTCTTTTGTATTTAATTCTTTTTTGAATAGCTTTAAATGTTTCACAGTGAGCTTCCTGTTTTTTTCTAAAGACTACAAGTAGTTCAACCAGTGTTATAAAACCTGCTAAAATCCACCTTCCAAACAAAAAAATAAAACCAACGTAAAATATATCAACATTTAAGTCAACTTTTTCTTTCGGTATCTGTTTAGTAAACAAAAATTGATGGTACCGCGTGTTCTGGACATTGAACATTTTAACAAATCCTCCTTCATTCAGTTTCATCAAAATTGTGTTGAATTAAGAAGCGGCGAATCTTCTGCTGCTGTATAAGTAGAACTTCTCTTTAATAAATTGAAGTTTGACAAATAAAAACGTAAATTTTTGTATAAAAACAACTAGCGTTTGATCCACATCCAAACAAGCTACATAGTCGTCATTTAAGAGACGATCGATGCACTTTGTAATGGTGGGAACAGTAACATAGCGTTTAAGAATGTCCGGATTACTTATAAATAATAATTTTTCATGCACTGCTTCTCCAATAATCTCATAGTTAGAATCAATTAATTCTTGAACCGGCGTTATTTTTGGGGTCAAATCAGGGACAGTGCCCATTACTGTTAGCTGATTTTGTATAAGAGAGTTTTTTTTTATCAAAGTAGAAAAAGAAATTGTGATGACAAATAATTTTTCACCTAAATTTCGAGGCAATTTAAGGGAACCACTGCTTGCAAATATTCTTAAGAAATCTAGAATAGCATCACATATTGATTGCTTATACATAAATTTTAATATGAAAATGAAAATAAAGCTAGTGGCGGCTAAAAAGGACCAAACTTTCAAATTAAATATGAATAAAAATTTGGACAACAGTTTAACGGGGTATTTGACCATTAAAACTTTTATAGTTTCACTTTGATGCGGATAAGTTTCCCGTTTCCAACCACGACTTATAAAGTATGGTAGAAAATTGAAATCTACGGTTTTTTCTAATGCGTCTTTGTTCAATCCAGTCGATACAGTACCATTTTTTGAAAATGACCCGTAGTTATTTGATAATTTTAGAGTCATGGTTAGGTTCATATATTCCAATATTTTACAAACAATTTTGATGTCGCTTATTAAACATCTATCATAACCAGATTTAGATGCGTTATAACGGTATTGATTAGTACCTGGATGTTCGATCGCTTTTATGTTATAACCATGTAAATATTTAGTTTTGTCGAAATATAATATTTTGCAAGGTGGATTATCTAGTTTTAGAAAAAAGTCCGTTAATTTACAATAATTCTTATTATTACTTGGATCATTAGAATATGTTTTTGGCGCTTAGATTATATACTTACAATGTGTTTTTAATTTAAAAGGAGTTTTCAGATGATGTCTGAGAAGTGTCCAACTTCCATATGACGAATCAATCGAATCCATCCGACCCCAAAATGACGGAGCAAAATGTGAGAATGGATTAAAAGTGCATAAGAATAATTGATTATCTAAATCAGTGCATAAATAAATTGTTTTAGATATAATATTATAAGCCCAAGCTGATTTTAAAAATATCCTTGACATTTCACAACCATTTTTTAAGGGAGTACTATCGATTTCGAATTAGTGTTCAGATAATTATAAAATTTTACATACTAGTATGTTTTGACTTCAAACTGACCCATACAAATTTTTGGAAGGCTACACTAGCCCAGAAAAAAGTTATTAATAATTTTATATTTATACCTTTAACACGTATTCTTATGGGAACTCAGTTTCAATCGCGAAATTTATGAAAACGGCTGTTCAGATTTTGACGAAACTGGAAAAAATATGTATTTAATATCCCATAAATATAATGCCGTTAACTACATGTTGATTCATCAATTTTTAGAGTTAATAGAACCAAATGA
>UCOM01001242.1:0-45887 GCA_900474385.1 Ormyrus pomaceus
CATTGCCGTGACCAGGATTCGAACCTGGGTTACTACGGCCACAACGTAGGGTCCTAACCACTAGACGATCACGGCTATCGGAGGAATTGAAAGTTAACTTCACCGGCTCGGGATAAATGTTTTTAAGTTAGTCCGGTTCGCCGCGGACGAGATGCAGCTCTTTTTTGCAGCGGCTCGAACTACCGAGGCTCGACGGTCGAGAGATTCTACGGCCGAAGTCTGGACTATAATTTTACAGCATTCTTAATACCTTTGGTAGTTAAAAGTGATTGGGAGACTATATTTTTGCGTTATTTATTGCATAACAGTTGTAATACGCGCTTGAACAATCAATATTTTTTAGTTTTGGGAAATGTGTATTAAAACTTAATGTATTCTTCAGTCTTATTTCCTTTTTTGAACTTTCGTTCACCACAATTGAAGCTGAATTTATTCATGTTTCAAGATGAGCCTGCCTTTTTAAAATTTTTTATAAATTCGCGTTAATAATTTTCCTAATTCAACTATTACGAGGCGTTAGATTCTACTATTTTTATCTTCACGTTTTGGTATCTTAAAAGTTTTCCTGTCTGACTCTCTCCACGTTAGTATAAAACTGCAGTCTTTTGAGCGATTTATAATGCATTTTCAAAAGGCATGGGTTGGTTTATGCACTTCATAGTTGTAATTATATAAGCACGGACAAATATATATTTGTATATAAATTTTATCAATATTAAAAAATATTAAAGCGTGCACAATGTTTAAGTGTACGATTCTTATGACGCGTAAACCAACCCATATTAACTTTGATTTAATGTCATTCTCACACGGAATAAATGATATGCGAATAAGAAAATAAAGTCACTTTCCGAGTAACGAATAAGAAAACCCCTAAATCATCCGCAAAGAAAATGCCTTCTAATCCAACAACTCAAACATCCCTTTAACAATCAAAACAATTCCATACCTAAATAAAAACGAACCGCGGTCCCTTAGCTTCGACCAGTCCCCGTTCAGCTCTTTCTCTCCGGCGATCACCGGCGCAATCTCACCTCCAAGCGGGGATTCCGAGGGAGTCCCTTCGCACGTGGGCCGAGGCAGCAAACTGCTTCAGGCGGCGGCGGCGGCGGCGGCCTCCATCCCTGGCGCCCGTCCTCGGCGCGGTGGTCGTCGTCGGCTCGCGCCCCCGCCCCCGGGCGCAGGCGCACGAGGCGGCGTTCCGCCCCCCTGGGCCGACTCGGCTCGCGGGGTACAGTTCCGGCAGAAAGGCTCGCCCGGAGGAATTCTCGCGCGGGCGACTTTTTCCGTTTGGCGCGGGAGGACTGGCTTTTTGAAGCGGGTTGAGGCGGCGAGAGTAAAGTGGTATCGATTTTTCGGTTTTCGTCGCGGGCTTTTCGCTCGCTCGGGACGGGGAAATTGCGGAGTTATGTAGAGCGTTGTTAGTTTTAAGAGTGGTAAAAGTGGAGCCGATCAGTAAAGGATAATGTTGCACAAGCCGCCTTAATTTTTTAAGGAAATTTTTTAGGAGAAACTTGCAGTGCAGAATTTGATAAAAAAACTTATTAGTAATGTAAGACTACTCCCTTATAAATAAGTACGGAGCCATTATTACATATTATATTCATTTCAATTTTTCACCCTCGCGTCAAACTTTTTCATGACAATCGCACCAACGCATCTTGAGCGATTTGAGTGATTCACTTTTACGATTTAACAGCTCTCTCAGATCAATCGTAATAACAACTGCGGTCAACGAGCCTTTCATATTTACGATCGCCGCTGTAGCTTTCTCAAGATACTTTAACAAATATCTTAAATTTCATAATTTTGAATAGCGCAGTGAGAGAAAAGTTTAGTAAAAATTACCATACTGCCTAGTAAGGCCACCACAGAGATTGTCAAAACCAAAAAAATTACCATACTTTATAAGAAAATTTACCAAACATTATTATAGTAAAATTTCTTACAAAGTATAGTCATTTTTTGGGTTTTGACAGTCTGTAGTGGCTTTACTAGAGTACGGTAATTTTTATAAGATTATTTGTAATTTTTACTACATTCCTTCTCTCAGCTCGTACATTACAAATCAGCTTCTCCAAACTTACTTCCACCCCACGACAACCTCCACCGGTAGCTAACAAATCAAAATAGCGTTTTCCCTCCCGAGCAAAAAAACGCGCCCGATAAACACTTTTCCTGGCACCTGTACGCACCGACGCAAGCTTGCGCGCGTCGGGCTTTCGTCGGGCGAGTCGCGCGGCCGGTGGGCTGGAACGATCGGAGATCTCGATAGGCGCGCGAGCCAGTCGCGCGATCCATCGCTCTCGGCGCCCGGGGCGCGATTCCATCTTACCGATATTTCCTTTGATTTCTTTTTTTTTTTCGCCCGGGGATGACAGACCTGGCGGCTATTTGTCCCGTAAGGCTACTTTCTTCGCGAGCGGGTGCAATTGGCTTTCTTTTTTTTCGTGTTCCGGGCGGGAGGGGAACCAAGTTTTTGTAGGGTTTCCAGTGTGCGAAGTGATTTAAAGCAGATGGTAAATGTAATATTTTGTAATGAAAGTCAATGAAGATTGGAGCTTGGACTTTATTTTTGGAAAAACAGGTTTTCAAATAAATAATGTATAGCCGTCATTAGGTGATGAGCCGTTCATTAAAATGACCCAAGGAAACTCAATTAATTAATTCAACCTCTATATTTTTCAATGTTCTCATATTTGATTTAAAGAAGATCGGGTGTACAATTAGAAATTGATTTTATTAGTGCCCACCTCGATAAAGCAGCTCATATAGACATCATTTCCCGTATAAGAAGAATTAATAATTAGAATAATAATTGCAGCGAAGGCTAATGCAACGTTATTGATTTCCTGTAACGATAATAAAATGACTTTAATTGCAGCATCATTATTAACTGCTTTCATTTGTAGTTAAACTTACGAAGAGTCTATCCCGGCTAAGTTTCCGAATAAACTTATTATCGTTTTAAACCAAATTCACTAAACAAACATCTGCCCCCGGCCCCAGATTTCATTTGCCCGCTGCAAACCGTACCGATTGCCCTAAACATCGGCAAACAAGCCGCACGTGCCGGTCGCGCCGGGCGGCCCTTGAAATATTCAGAGGCGGGCCGCGATCAAAAGCCCGCACCTGCTCGCGGTTAAAAAAGCTCGGATCGCGCACGCGATCGGTTTAATCGTCGCACTTGTGGGCGCGCGCGCGCGCGCGAGTTTAGCCCGGCGGCGGTGGCGATGCGCGCCGATAAAGGGAGAAGGCACTGTGTAAGCTGTTATACTGCGGCTCTGGCGGGAGGGGCTGCTGGATCTCGGAAAAAAAAGGCGCTAATCACTGTGATTGGCCGCGAGGCGCGCTTGACGGGCCGACTAACGCGCGCCCCCCCGGGGAGATTAGATCGGTTATACTGTGGAAATATTTAGGTGTATCGATAATGGTGGAGGGTGGGCTTTGAGTGGTTCTTTTTTTTTTGGGTGGAAATTGTAGTAAAACTGTATAATAAATTTAGTGTCAGATGATCTAAGTGTTTGACAACTAATTGATACGACTATAACGCATTTCTAAGATTGGACCTTGCATTTGTTTTATTGGGTTAAATTGGCTTTCGATTGTTTATACTTTTGGTATCACGATGTGTCCTTGAAAAGATTTTTTGTGAAACATAAAGATTTAAATAATCTTCAGTAACAAGATAGTTAAGACATTGATAAACTCTGATAACGTGCGAAGGTCACAAAATGTACAGAAAAATCTCTCATCAAGTACCGCTAAACTTCTTATCTACCTTTATATCTATACTACAGCATCGAAATTTAAAAATCTATCAGACCATAATTAAGAAAACCGAGAAGATTTACTCTCAAACGAAAATTAAAAGAAAAAGACCCAAAAAATTTACAAACCAACACCGTCAACCGACGCGCCGTGCAGATACGTTAAGAAAAAACAAAAAAAAAACCTCCGCCGTGACAATGTGCCGACGACACATTGCCGTGACCAGGATTCGAACCTGGGTTACTACGGCCACAACGTAGGGTCCTAACCACT
The DNA here is from genome assembly GCA_900474385.1 of Ormyrus pomaceus. Taxonomy (NCBI): domain Eukaryota; kingdom Metazoa; phylum Arthropoda; class Insecta; order Hymenoptera; family Ormyridae; genus Ormyrus; species Ormyrus pomaceus. The sequence continues at coordinate 4,045 of UCOM01001242.1, forward strand.
AGACGATCACGGCTACCGAAGGATATGCTGACAGTGTTAAAAATGGTACAAATCCCTAGTTATTATATATTCGATGCATATTTTAGTTCACATTCGATAAGAATCTTATTATTTGAAATTTAAATAAATTACTTGCAAGTAAAACGTTTTCTTACCACTTTATGGTAATCTATGCGAAATTATTTAACCATAATGCGACAGAAGACGTTTACCTAATTTTATTTTTGTGTAATCTACGCAGTAAGGGAAATATGTACTTTCATTGTTTTGATTTTAATGCATTTTGATTTTATTTAAATAAATTTTGATTGTTTTATGAAAAATAAATGTTTTTAATCCAGGGAACTTTATTTCATGTAAATAAAAAACGAATTAAATTTTTTAATTTAGAGAAAAATTGTTGATTATACTTACATAACTAATAAAAGAATGTTAAGTTTTAGTTGCAGTTTAATTATACTGCTGATTTTTGTTATATTTATTATATTTTATATAAAATGTAGTATATATCTATTGTTGGATATGCAGTTTTCTTCATTATTAACAATTAATTAAACTCTTTAGTTTTCATACACAGTGGGTGTAAATTAAAACTTTTTTAAACCTTTTGTAGGCTACAATTTTATAATTAAATAGTTAATGAAAACCCTATAGAGATGTTATAAATAAAACAGCAAATGAACTTTATACTTGATATGCTCCACCTTTTAATAATAGTCACTAAGAATAAATATAACTATAAATCAAATTCGAAAAGGTTTTGTTTATCGAAAGTAAATCGTGCTTGAAGAAAAAATCAAATTAACAAAAATTAATTTATATATCATTACGTAATATAAAATATTTCAAAAAAATTTTCATTTCATAATACTAAAAAATATTTTATATGAGATGATGTTATTATACGTTTAGGATAAAGGATATTGCCAAGATAAGTAATTTAAATCTCGGCTTTCCTTATTTTCGCTAAAGAAGAAACATTATTTTTCAGAGTGAGCAAATCAATCCTCTAGTTTTTATCGTTAAATTTCTACCAGAAAATCGTAGTTTATTATACCATCTCAATTAAGTGCTGACTGAGAGTTTTTGTTATCGACAGCTATATTGAATTCCGTGAAATAAAAAGTCGAGTCGAGAAGCTCGTTTATATTAGTAAATGGGAAACCAATCTGAGTTCATATTGGCCCAAGGGGAACAATTTTGCCCAGGTATTCATGAATTTCGTTGAAAAACACAGTTTTTCTAAAATATTTGATGCTCATCGTTTTTCTAAATCTATCACAGTTTGATTTTATAATTTGGAAGAACTTATTACTAGTAAAAGTTGTTATTAAAAAGTTCGTACTCGAGGATAATTACACTCAAATAAAGTACCTTCATTCATATTCTGCCTGCTTTTGACTGTTGATATTATACTTTTGCGAAGGAAGCGGCTAAGGTATTTAAATCCCTTTTAGAGGTGCAATAAACAGTTTTCTTCCTTCTCCATCTTAACAAAAAAGTCGCCCTCTTTAACCAAATGTACCTGAAACCTAGCTATTTAGCAACAAGTTTTAAACTGTTTGTAACAATATTTGTTAATACAAATGCAGGTAGGTCAGTAACTCATTCAAACCGTACAAAATTAATTTATTATTTATTTATCTTAGGACGTAGCATTGATACGTTTTTATGTAAGTAACTGCTAATTACAAAATGAACTACCGCAGCAGAAACTGCACAACTCAAGTCAGAGTACCTGCTCTCACTCCAGCCGTTTTTTCTACAAAATCTTTACTTCGACTGACGAGACTTCATCCGATGTGAAGGCAGCTGCGGTGTTTCGGTTTATGTGAGTAAAATCAAAGATCTGCACACATTCATTATTCACACACATTCGTACGTGTGAATAGGACAAGAGGGAGATATGGGAAACATGTAACGAAAACATTTTTTTAAATATATCTCTCATAAATAGTTTTTTTACACTGCAGTTTCGAGATATCGGGAATTTTTACTTTTGACTTTTGAAGAATTCTCTGCAAGAACTTGTTTCATTTTCCGTTTACACAACTCTAAACTTTTGTGATCAATATTGTAAACCTGCTTTCATAGAAAGAATAAATGTTTCATTTTATTATCATCAATTGAATATGTGAAAAATGGAATAAAATGTAAATCAATAGAACTAATAATGTTGCGATTTAAAAAAAGATCTATACCTTTTCTCGCGTAAACTTATAAATTTCTTTATTTTTTGCTTTTTTACTGTTGGATTCTAAAATTCAAATAATATTCAATTTTCGAAAAATGGATATGAATACGTGTTCCGAAGTAAAAATTTACTTATTTACAATTTTATACATTTTTCACCTTCATTGGAGATTTAAAAATAAGTTTTAAACAAGACTTACCTTTTTGATAAATTCTTCTTTTAATCTTTTATCGAGGCTAAGCATTTTTTCAGTTTTACGCAAATTTTTAAAGACCATCTTTCTTAAAGAGCCCAATCTTCGGCGAAATGTTTTTTTATTTTCTGGCCATAAATTTTTAAGCTTCAACAGTTTTTTGTGAACTTTTTGTTGCTGCGCAGCCAGTTTATCCATCAATACGATGAATTTGTTCAGGTCTCTGTAGATTTCTTTATACTTTTTTCTAATAAAGCCCGCCACATCAATACTAATCTGCATATGTTTTAAAAAAAATTATAAATTCTAAATAAATACTAGAATATAAAAATATTTGTGTCTGTATGTATTTTATGTATTTAAGACAGTTCATTTTATTTTGTAAACTTCTTAATACTTTCATTAACCGATATTAAATTCGCAATCATCGGCCCTGAAACTCTTTAAATGAAAAACTGTCCCGTGCGTAGGCTCGTAAGTAAATGAGAAAACCTCCAGAAGCTTCCGCTCTGTTAACTCGTCGCCCGTCTCGCAGGTAACCCTCAAAAAAGAACTTCCGCCAGAGCTAACACCCTCTGCGTCAAGACCTGGTCAGGCGGACGATAGAGGATCAGAATTTCGTCCAGGAAAATTCCCCGATACCGAGCTGGCGGTGGAACCGAGAGAACCATTGATCAGCGTAAGATCAAAGCTAAGCTTATAAGTTATCATCTCTCTCAACTGTGCACATTCGAATTAGGGGTCGCGTAGAAAGAAAAAAGGGCAAAGAGATCCCGAGCTTACGAGTCGACGTTCTCCGATAGAGTACACGGAGAGAAATTTTCGACTAAAAATTGCTATACCTTTGAGTAAAACGGAGACAGACTTGCATTACACTAAACAATTACTATACTAATGTATTAAAATTTACTAGAACTATATAAATTTTTACTACAATTTTATGATAATGCAAGTTCGTCTCCGCTTTACTCAAAATTGTAATAATTTTTAGTATAACGTTTTTATTTATTAGAGAGATTGTAAAGTAAGAAGTATATTCTCTAGTTACTCCTTAATCTTGCCGTATTAAAAACCTACAAATTTTGCACAGAATACAGATGAATTACGAAGAACAAGAGTCGAACCGTTTATGAAGAAAGGGATTAATTTAGATTCATAATAAACAGAGCAGATGTTTGGAAGGGAGCTCCAGTAGTATATCTTACTAAATCCTGGAGAAACTAATACCATTGCTATATAGGGTCCTGTTATTATGCCAATAAACTCATGAATTTGACTCCTTCAGGCGTTAACATAAAGGACGACTGCACTATCTTTTCGGACAGTATTGTCAGTCTTTTCTAGACTGCACATGTCGATGCGATGGCCAAGAAATTCAACGAGAACTTGGTAGAACTTCAGAAAATACACGACGCAAACAGCGCGAAAGCGGCTTACAAAAGCATTGCTTTTTCCTCGCCTGGATTACTGTACAGTAGTTTATTTAGGCACTTCAACGCGCAATAGTAGAAGAATTCAAACATCGTTATACGTAATGGGCGTCAGGCTCCACAGAAACTCAAAATATGAAAGTTACCATTTTTAACTGATTAAAAATTTTTAATAATTTACGTACCTCGCGAAGCTTTTTGTCAAGTGAATCGTGAGATTCTGATTCCTCTGTAACGCTTTCACTTTCATCTTTTAGCCATGCATCTACTTTAGCATTGATTTTTGCGTCATTGTAATCTAGGAGAAATGAGTGCTCAGCCTTAATATTGTCTTCGATTCTCGCCAAAATCTCTGCACTCCAATGAACAACTCGGCGCCATTCGTCTAGCAACCGATTTGAGGTCTGTGGAATTCTGCCCATCGACTGACCCATGTTAAGATGCTTTTTATGGACTTTTCCGGACTAGATTTCTTAATTAATAACTTCCTGAGTAACTTCTTAATACGAATTATATTTAAAATATTTTTCGAAGTGTTTTTTGACTTTGTAAAGAAAATTTTAACACATTCAAATAAATTTGATAATATAAACATATAAATTTATGGTTTAGAAATAATATTAAATAAAAATTATATTAAAAATTAATAAGACTCTTCGTATTTATTGGTTGATATCATAAAGCGTATGATTTTATTGCGTATATACAAACAGACATCTGTTGGCGCATGTAGTTGCCGTACAATAACTTACGACGCTCGAGGTAAACTCAACTGACGATGGAAATTCTGTGAAATTCTGTGTTCCTCAGTGTACTCAAGAAAAATTCATTCAATACATAGATAGAATTTAATAAAGTAATATATGAAGTTATTTTGTGTTTCATTAATAAGACTATGATTTTAACTTAAAATTTTGTCTCGCACAATTTTCGTCATTCTTAGTTTATTTTCGTTTATCAAAGTATCAAATTAATAACCTAATAGCAGCATCTCAAACGTCGGCTCTAAACTATTCCCTTTATACGCATCTTGCTCGGCATCGATCGAGTCGAGGGCGGTACCCAAAGCGACTTATTTATAGTAACATTGAGCGCTGCCTAATTCCTTGCCTTCATCACTCCATACTCAGCTTCCAATTCCACGTTCGATATTCCAAATTGTATTAAAATGTTCTAGGATCGTGATGAGTAAATTTTAAACTATTTCTGTATCCACGTTTGTCAGAAATATCCTATAATTGAACATTGAGAGAAATATCTCAAAGCTCAACTACTAAACAGGATTAGAATTTAGAATTACTTTAAAAATTAATAATATAAAACCCATAGCAATATTGCATCATGTTGTCTACTTAGGAAGCAAAGTGTGGTCCATCCTACACTTTTTTCATCTGCGTACACTGTAGATTACAGAAAAGTGCAACTAAAATTTCTTTAATTTTCTTAAAATACGCGAATAAATCGTTTTAATTCTTACAGTTTATTAACGTAAACGGAAAATTTGAAAACCACCACAAAAGCACGAGAGCAGGTTCGAAAAAAGGTTTGATAACGATACATATTTCGAGGGAGGCAGAGACGCGGAGCATAAGATAGGTTGGCACTCGCCTGTTGCCATCATGTAGATATACTTCAAAGAGTGTCGCAGGGAAGCGAGGTGAAATGGTCTGCTGAACGCATGCATGAACGATCAGGCAAAGAACGTGCAAAGGATTTTATTTTTAGTTCAATTTATCGCATGAATAGAGGCATAAAGTCGACCGGAAGAATATTCTATGCCGCAAATCGCTTATAAATACGTGCAGACAAAGACAGTATTCGGGCGATAGCGCGAAAAATACAAACATTTCTCGCGAAATGAAGAGATTGCTCGTCTTGCCAATGTTATTGTCATCTGTTTACGCATAAATTCTATGTGTATCGATTGAATGTAATACTTCGCAATGAAATATTTGTGATCCAGCGCTATATCCCTCTCAGCCTTTGTAGATTATTTCGGTACTGACGATTTTTTAGTCATACTTGAAGTCGTTGTTCTTTTGACGCTGCCTTTTGAAAATTTTTTTAAACGACTATTATTAAAATACTTTTCTGAAAATCTTTTGGAATCTCGAGCCAAAGTACGTCATTTAGTTTTCCATAAACGAGTTTGACTAGTGACAGGACCTTGGAATCTCTTGCAAGAGCTGCCATCTCCGCTAGCACAATGGTGCTTGTTTAGATCGACAGTATTTGGAATTCAGGGTTTGAATCAACCCCCTTTACTCTTACCGATCGATTCACCCAAAACTCTGATAATTCCTCCTGTCCAAAGATGTGCTAAGCTCCGCGGGACCGAGACCTGCAGCAGCAGGTTGCCTTTGTATATGAACTCGTGCAGTTAGGGTAATTATGATGCGTACTAAAGTTGAGATGCGTAATGAAATGTAACGAGATCTCTTTAGGGGCCGATGTTCCATAGAACTAACAAAATGTTATTCTAATAAATAAAGTCGACTGACGATTAAAAAATTACAAAAGTTTTATACAAAGAATTATAAAAGTGATCCACAAAAAAAGTTGTGACAGGCCAAAGTATTTCTTTCTTCATTTTTATTAACAGCTTTTTTTTACGTTCATCATAAGCGTGTTTTAGAGCTCTTTTTGTTTGGCTAATGTATAACAAGCATTGAAGTCATTACAATTTATTAAGAAGCTGACGAAGTGAACGAATCACTCAATCCAGATTGTAAGGAATTTATCTATTATTGACTTTTTATTATGTAAAACTACTCCATTTTTAATAAAAACATGTCATTACTGCAGATTTATTTTTAGCCTTAGTACTAGCTCAAGTTAAATTCAATAAATGCTCGATGAGACCGCAAAGTAGCTCGTATCTTAATTCATTCATTTAAATTTTCGCATTTTTTTACATTAAAAGCCAAATCTTTTGAAATTATTTAAATTTTCGCACAGTAAGGTTTAGAACGATGAATTGAATAAAAATTAAAATAACAAAATTGACGGTAAAGTTGTAAGACCGCCTTAACCTTTAGACCGCCGGAAAATTTAATTATAGACGCTGCGCGAATGTCCCGACGGTCTAAAGATTAAAGTGGTCATTGGTTCCTAAGAATCTATATAAAAATAGAACTTTTTTAAACTAGTTTTATTTTTTGAATTGATCAATCTTATGTTAATTATTCACAATACAATCGAAAACTTTACGTTCAGATAATTTCAACGCACCATACTCATTATTCTTTTTAAAAATCGCCTAAACCACCTTCAGTGAATATGCAATTTCGAATATCTTACTACCTTTTTAGCAATTAAGAAGGTCGTTGTACGAATGTTTTTTTGATTTCATAAAAATGATAAAAACTTCGGTATTTTTCTCTGGGCGATTCTACCAAGCGGTATCTTGTCTGGCATACGGCATCCTCTCTGTTAAGGCCGCCTAAATAACGCAAAATAAATGTATTTTTTTATTTAAAACATTTTTTTTTATATAAAATTTTAAAACAATTTGTTCATTTTTAAGGACATCCATTCAATTGCGCGAATAGCTCTTTTACCGATTAGACAGAAAACTTCAACTATGTTGATTTAAGCTCATTTGTCCCTTTTTCAAAATTCACCGACCCTCTCTCTCTCCCCCTCTAAGTAAGTGATCAGTAATCAAACCCAACTGTAAAATTAAAACAATTCTAATTTTTATGTTCTGTATATTTAAATATATATTTATATTTGTATAAACAATTAAAAAGTGAAAAATATTTTATAAATAAAGAATTAATCTTAAAATTAATAAGGCAGCTGTGTTGTAAAAGTTTAACCCTTTCAGGCCCAATGTACATTGGAGTATACATACAGGGAAAACTGAAAAAAATTAAAATCGAAGGATTGAAACAATCTATAATTTAAAATAATGTTTGTAAATAATTGTGCTAATCATTAGAGATGTATTTATACACTTATATTTGTAAGTATGCACGTATATACGTAGATATATATAAATATATATCAAAAAAAAAATTTTTTTTTTTTTATCACTTAAATCTTATATTTAGACCAAAACAAGTCAAAATATACTTAAAAAAGTGATATATCACGGCTGTATTTAATTCAGTTCTGAAAGGGTAAAATTTACTTTATTCAAAATGTAAGAACAATTGAAAGTATCTTTTACATATCAAAATTACAAACAAGAACTATTTTCTGCATACTTGCACTCTATTATTATATCGTATCACAAAAAAAAAATGAAGTTGGCGCGAACCGCTCGACAACAGTGGAGTAAAATTTTCCTCTCATGCACATTACGAAGTGGAGCGGATTTCCGTCTTCTCGGGAGTAAAGAAAGATAGGAAGGGGGTACGGATTGACAGACATTGCGCACAGTGGAATTGAAATTGTGTCCGTGACTGTCACTCCGAGCCAAAGTAATCTCCGTTTAGCGCGGCCAATAATCGATTTATTGATTCATATAGTTTCTATCGCTAACAAAACACTCATGAATAAGCAAATCCGCGAGCAAATGCTAAATGTAAATGCAAGCAGATGCATTTGCGTATGTTACCCATCGAGTAAAATTCTTGCCCCAAGAAAAACGATTCTTATAGGTTTTAACCCATTGCTTCTAACATTTTATGATCCATTATTATTCTAATGTTATTATCATTTATTTTTCGGGTAAAAAAATAATAAAACCACATAAGTGTAACAAATTAAATGTTCCTTTTTTTATATATAAAAAAACTGTGACCCTACCGGACCCTACAGAATCTGAAGTCGGATTTTATAATTAATTGTTTAATAACGAAAAATGATTTACTCAAAGAAAATATGTTTTGCTAATATTTTACTTAAAAATAGTACAGAAAATCGTTATGTAATTTGCATTTTTTTTTCAACGAAAGCACTACGATGAATTCTCGGAGGGCTGAAAATCGTTTAAATTTGGTTCGATAATTACAACTGATTTATAAAAAGAAGTTAAGAGATTAATGTAATCAATTATTAGTATTCATAATATACATAGAAAGCTGCGTCAACTGATGCATATAATATAATCAGTGGGTTCTGAATTATGCTAATGAAATAAAATGGAGCTGCATTAGCAATTGCGCTACATTATACATGAAAAAGAGAAAGTATGATAAAAAAAAATTACACATTAAAAATGTACACGAAGTGACTTGTAATCACAACAATTACGAACAAAGTATTTTTAATTAATATTGAATACATTGAAGGTTGAAAAAGTTTTGCTGATTAAAAAAGATCCTAAAGTATTTACAGAAATTCTGAGAGATTCTTCTTTAGAAGGATATGAAAAAAAAATAAAATAAAATGTAAAAAACTTATAACAGATTTTTTTAAGCCGAGGGAAGATGGTAAGGGATACAAAAGCAGCAAAATTCGTTTTCTGGGAAACACGCATACATGCTAATAATCAATTAACTTTTAATTCCATTCCAACGGATATTCCATTTGTCCTAACGGCGCTATACTCTTTAAATTCAGGAACTATCCAACATTTTAAACTCTTCAGGCATCGCACCGAGGTAGGGTCAATCAGACGGCGAAATAAAAAGGATAAAGGATTTCTTTTGAATCCCAGCGACAGCCGTATGAATAAACCTCGATGTACCACCGGTATGAGGTGTTTATTACACCCTCTCCAACGTTGTCAATGTCAGTCAGGGCCACCTAACATATATTCTGTTTTCCTAGTATTGATCGTCGCTCCGGCTCCTCTATAAAGCTTCGTCGGTGCACGCACATCCTATCAGTCTATTCACTGTCCTCTCTGGCGTATTCGCGTAAACTACCGGTCTTCTCTCTTAATTTGCGCCTCGCGAAGGGCGCTTTAATAGTCTGGCTTTTGAATTTAACTTTTTAATGAATTTTATGATAATTTTTTAAAAATTAGAAGTATTTAAAGTTGCTGCTGAAAGTCGCGAATATTAAATAAACTGATATGAAGTTAGATGAAAATTAAATATTCCAATATTGAAGAAGATGTAACCTGATTTCGTGAATAAACGAAGGTTTTTCCAATTAAAAACATAATTTGTAATATTATCTTAATATTACGTTATATTGTAATAAAAACAGATGTCATTTAAAAACTGACGAATGAAAAGGTATTATTTAAAATGTTATTAAAAATACTGTATGTAACTAATTTAGGTTCTGCCATGAGTGTGACGGACTAATGTCCCGGGTTGTCTCGGCTTCATCTTTCTACGTTTAGCGAACTGATCTTGGGGAGCTTTTCAAGAGAGCTTTTCCCAAAATTTCCACAGAAGATTAATCTGCTGGTCACGCCAGTTTTTCTATCTTTTCAAATGAATTTGTGGACACCGACATTGAAGTATGCAAGAAGGAACAACCACGAGGACCAGTTAGATTCCAAGATTGCCCTTTAAGCTTACAGTTTGTTAGCGAATTCGGTATCATTTTCAAGCTGCCACGTAGCCATGTACTCAGGATTGAATGTAATTGACGCCACAACCTTCATGTAGTGCCATTTTAATTTTGTCATCCCATAGATGATGAAGAAGTATGAATGATCAGGATCCTCATTGTTCCACAGAAGGGTTGTTTTTATTAATAATAACGTGTGTATGTTCCCAAATGCATAAGCTACAAATTTTACAGACAATAGAAACATTTGAAACTTCACTGAATGAATATTCATCAATTTGTAGAACTTGCAGGTTATAGCAGGGTAAAAATCTTAAAATAGTAATACTTCTTGATGTAATAAAATGGAAAAAAAACGAGGTATACAACTTCTTTAATTACCAAAAAAATGGAAAATTGTAAAAAGCGCTGTAAAAAGTACAATGTTGTTTAATCAAGAAAAAATAAGCAATAAAATTGAATACAATATAAACTACTGCTTTTTGTTCATGCATCAAAATACTCAATAAAAAATAGATAAGAATTAGTAAGATTAAGCCCACAGATTTTAGTATAATTAAACGTAAAAATGTGGCAGTATCATTTTTCCGTATTAAAACATACCACACGCTTCGTTACGTACGTTACATCGAGATTAAAAAAAAATACATTTAAAAAATGCCTGCGCTTCGCGCACATCTTGACTTGCTCGTCATCGCTACCCTTTAAGCCAGACGAAAGCAGGAGACTTTTCTATGGTCTCGCGTTGTGTGTAGTTCCCCTTCATCGTTTCGCTCCTGCCTACCTCTTATGCCCGAGCTTTTCTTTACTCGCACACAGAAACACATGCAGTTGAGCCAAGCCTCCGACAATGCATTCGACTACATATATACGCAATGCACCAATTTTTTTGCTCGCCCTCCGCGTACATGTGTCTGTGCCCAAAGCCAGACTGTCGCTTCGATCCTGCGACTAGCGGTTCTCAACCGCGAGGGTTTTTACATTTTTTTTTTTTGCGGGGAGTGCACATGTGCCCTTCGTGCGCGCGTTTCGTTGTTGCGAAAAGCCTTTGGCGAATGGCGCGAGACGCTGAAATGATCTCTTTCAAATTGTTGAAAATTACAATTGCCTTGTCAGTGTATTTTTTTTAAGGTCTTTTTGAGAAGTTTCAATTCACTTCTGATGTCCGGTTCTCAAGATATCAAAGATTATTGCTGCTGAAAAAACAATAATTTGTTTATTAATTGTATTACAATGCAATAAAGCAAAAATGAATTTCCAATAATCATTTTTTACGGTTTTATAAATTGTTTTATAAAGGGGAGACCCGTACAAATATTTAAAAACTCTTCTATTCACTCGTAATTAAAATGTCTAATGGCTCAGTTTATAGAGATTTTTTACGCATTTTTTATGTCAGCAATTCTAAATCTGAAATTTTACATTACGCGACTGGTTTATAATGTTTATAACGTATAATGTATATTTTTAAGCTTATATTGTTACTTCGCTGCGAGGCCCTAATATTAATATAATGGTATATTCAAAATTTAGTTTGGATATTATAACGCTTCGCAGACGCGTTATATATACGCCACTACATAAATGTCTTGTTCCCTGTAATCGATAAGTCTATCTTCATGTGGCTTCTTCAATTTATTCCGCATTTTGATTCAATAGGGTAACAGAAATTGAAAATTAAACTTTTATTTATAGGAGAAAAGCACTGCTAGTAGCTTCTAAAAGTGGCTTTTTAAACTTGATCATTTAAAACTTTTGCATTTGATTTTAAATAAAAATTGTGAATGAATTAATTTGCGGAAGCTGTAAAATGAATGCCAACAGTAATTTTAGACAATATTAATAAAGCGGTAGAATATTACTAATCTTCAATACTACGTATTTCCAATAAATTTTATGGGTTTAAATATATAACGAGTCAATTAAAAGTCACGTTAGAGCTTCGAAAGGATAAAACTAATTGATATAAAAATATGGAAATTCAATAAACTGATATAACAAGGAGTCTTTTTCCCATTTAAGTCGAGAATCCTGTATCGATATTACTAGGAGTTTACACCGTGCTGAAATTTCATAAAAAATGTGATGGCGATTGATCTACTCATCATAAATTACTCTCATAAGCGAGATTTTGGCTGTATAACATTATAAGGAAAATATTTTATAATAAAAATGAAAGTGGCGTACAATAATTTTATCGCAGACAAGTACCCTGGTAAAAAATTCGAGAATAAAAAATAGCTAGTATAAATACCTATTTTCTAAATCTTCCTTGCGAATAATCGTTTCTTTAAATTTTTAAAGATGAAGATACCTCAAAATCCTAAAGTTATGGAGCCTATCTAAGGTGGCATTCGTATTTACCAGATCAAAATACATATTGACACGTAAGTCTCAAGTTTCTCAAAATACCCTTTATAATGACTCTCAATCACCCCGCTCACTGGCCCTGACCCTCTCCAAAAGCAGGTTCTCCCACAGGTTGCTGCGCTCGTCCAAAGAGACGTGAGCAAACTTACGGTGTCCGGCAACGAATAGGCAGATGGCCAAGTTTCTTCTTCACAGGTGGTCTTCTTCCTTGTCCTCGTCTTAACGCTGATTCGTCGCGCGGTCATGCCTTGAATTGATGATTGGCTCGTGCAATATATGCCTTGCCAATCATTGATCATTAACATGGGTTGCGCGCCGATCGCTAAATTCTAGGTTTGCGCGTGGTACGCGCGCCTTAATTTGCGGGGAGAGCGATTTACTCCAGTTGGAGGAGATACAGTACTCCTATCGACTCCCCTCCGTGCGTCTCCACTTTTTTTGCTGCACACGGTTTAGCTGCGCGCAGACTCCCCTGCCGTACAATATCATACAGGCGCGAGAATGATTTCTGTCTCGCTCTTATACCCCGCGTCCATCGCTCTCTCTCTCTCTCTCTCTCTCCCTCTTTTCTCTCTTTAATTCTCAAGCTGTCAGAATGACGTCATGCGTCACATTGCGTTGTCTGCTTCTCTCCGGCATTGCGCGCACATGGTTTCTGGACCTGCTACATTGTGTCTGCTACGTCATTTTCATCATCGTTGCATGGACAATTACCTCTTCTACCGGGCCGCGACCCATTGTCATTGCTGAAGCTGCTTATGCCTTTCTTCTTCGTCGTTGGACATTCCAACTTGGCTGAATTTCTGTATTCCACTTAGCTCGTCAAAGGTATATACGGTTATTTGCTGCGATTGATCTACCGCTGTTCGATTATATAGACTGATTTAGATAGGACAGGCATTGGGATATATATTAGGTAAAAATGTTAATTCCACGACTTTTAGCCTACTAGGTGTACATAGAATTGTAGCCATCAAAAAATAAGCGGTAAGACGTGATAGGCCATTTTTCAGATACTGAACGCGTTCATTTTCTTGCGCATGCTATTATGTATGTTCCAAGAATATGTTGCACAATGTTTAATACTTTTGTAGTATTTTTTCAATTTTAGATTGAAATTGTTTTATATGGAAACATTGATTCATACCTGCAAAGCTCTTGCCATTTTGAAAAGACAAATTTTTTAGTATTTTTAAGAAATAATTATGTTTTGCTCAACTTTTTACTTTTTACTTTTTGTAACCTCATCGTTGTTTAAACAGGTCTATAAATAATGTTTTACAATTTTTTACTGTCCAGTAGAGTATTTAGCATGAAAATATTTCTATCTAGAAAGCTACTGCGATTGAAATTGAGAAAAAGGAGCATTTGTTTGTCAAAGTAAACAGTAAAGTTTAATTAACAAAAGTAGTATCGTGAGCATCAGCTTACGTGCAGAATCCGTGGTATGATATTCTAAAAATATAATCAGAAGCTCTGCGACCGGAATAGCATTCCAAGCGCATTGTATTTTTTCTGTCTTACTTTTGTTCGTGCAGCATGCAGATTCTCAGACAGCTGCCGATCGAAGGTCAATGACTGCTGTTCCTCCAATGTGTTATGTGCTCAGCTATTATTAAGAATCAAATTCAAGAATGTAATTTAAAATTATTAGTAATAAAAAGTCTGGTTACTTTAATCCATTAATTCCCATAGCCAGCCCAGAGCAGTTAGCAAACGCGTAATTATTGGACGTTTGCCATGGTTGTAAATGATCAGTGATGGTAAGAAAAGAATTTTCAAGAGTCAATTTTGCAAAAAGTATAATTTTGCAAATAGCCTTGGCGATTTCTCAGAACAAAAGTTACATAAGAATTTTCTACTATATTAGCTAATTTATTTATATAATTGCTGTTAAATAACAATAAACAAATTCTAGGGTACGCAGGATAGATCGAATATAACAAAAATCTTATGCGAGATTTAGGTTCATGTCAACTACCTCTTGACTCTAGGTTATTTTTCTGATTCTCTTCCTTAAATATGGTCAAATTCGCGAACAAGCCGCTTGAGCTCAGGGGAGGGGAGAATACTAGGGGGGGGGGGGGGTGCAGCCGTCTATGGCGCTGTGCGCTAAACTAATATATGTATCGCACGAACGAAAGTAGCCGAAAAGGTGTCTTTGCGCACAGCGTGTTAAAAAGTAGAATACGCAACGTGCACAAATTGATTCACGCACAAGTCCTCGCACAAGTCAGGTTAGTGCACAGAGAGTGAATAAGCGGCTTTGCGCACTAGTTGCGTTATGTACTATTATACTTGCTTCGAGACACTGCCACGCTCCTTGATTACACGTAGTACACTTGGAAATGCTACGCACCAGAATTCAATTTGTATAGAATATTGCTCTCGCAATTAGAATTAAGGTCCTTGATTCGATTCCAGTCTCTATTGAAACTGATTTTGGAACTTCGGGGGTATAGATTAGGATTTGTCAGTCAGAAATTTTTTTAATACATTGAAACCATGTGTTTGCCTTTGAATTTTTTTTGTCAAATATTTTTCGCCTCTGTCGCTCAACTTCTTAATGCAAAGTTCCTAAACATTTCTGAAGTAACAAAACTGGCTAACGTAAAAATCTGATCGAAATCAATATCGAGAAGAATTAGCCTATGTCAAGGAATGTTTCAAAATCTTTCAAGAAAGCTTTTCGTGGATATAGAAAAACTTTTTCTTCATTTCTAATGAAAATAGCTAATACTACAAATATACTTAAAAAATGTAATCTTGGAATTTGAATAAATTCGAATGATTATTTATAAAAAAAGAAAAGTAAATATTTAAAATTTCTATCTTAAATTTTCTGCACACTTGAGAACCTTCAAATACAGAAAATAATGCATCATCTACACCCAGTCTCCTCGAACAATTCTTACCGCGCCACACAGTTAAAAGACAAAGTTTTTAAGTGGCGGGAAGTGCAAACAACATTAAAAAATCCAAAGATGCTGGGCAAAATGATGGGAAACTCAAGAAAGGGGAGAGAGAGAGAGAGAGAGAGAGGGAGAAAGAGTAGCGAAAAAAAAAGAAA
Organism: Ormyrus pomaceus; assembly: GCA_900474385.1. NCBI lineage: Eukaryota > Metazoa > Arthropoda > Insecta > Hymenoptera > Ormyridae > Ormyrus > Ormyrus pomaceus. The sequence continues at coordinate 19,719 of UCOM01001242.1, forward strand.
AAATGGCACGCCGGATGCGCGACCGGCGATGCGCGGTAGCCGGGCTCACCCATGATGCGCCGGCTGCTCAGTGTCGTTGCAGCCCCCAGCCCTGATACACCATCACCACTCTCTGTCTCTCTCTCTCTCACACACACACACTTTACACATTCTCTCTGTTACACATTTTTAAACCGAGGCTCTGTCTTTCTCTCCGCGTACGCTCTCGACTTCCCGTTCCTTCATCCCCCAAGATCACGTTACTCCTCTCTTCTCTACCCCGTGGCGCCTCTTTTCTTTTTTTGCCGTCTTAACCCCTTGGCAACAGCGACGCAGACACGCGAATTTTGCAAGATTGAGCGGAAGGTACCTCTGGCAATATCTGGTAGCCGAACGGACCGACGCGTCGACGAGGAACGTTTTTTTGAATCTTCTGCGACGATTTGGAGCGGAGAGGGAAATAACGGAGAGAAGTGCTGTAGTGGAGAGACAGTGAGGAGGAGGCGCGAAGCAGTGCTCCATGGGATTATAATAACTGGTAAGTTGTTTAACGCTGGTTTATCGTCTGCGAAATCGAGATTTTTAAGTTAAAATCACGCGCTGAATCGTGATTCTTCCTTGTGGTTTAAGAAAAGTTACAGAAACATGAATTTTGTAAATCGGAGGTGAAAAACGGATTTACTTCTGAAAGTGACATATTTCATATAAATCGTTCGCAAAATTAATGAGGATTGCTATCTTGAATGTGCAATTACTTCCAAATGTGAATAAGTTATCGAATTATTACAGCCAAATTCAAACATCTTAATTTTAAAAAAATGTTAAATGCTTTATTAAAAATTGGTTTTGTTCCTATTATATTGTGATCGAATAGTTATCTGTAATTTTACATACGTTAGTAGCTATTTTATAACCTTTGCTTAGACAATTTTCATTAAAAACAAATTTAATTAGGAATTTATTTTATTAACACAAAAATTAAGAAAAATAAATATGATTTCTATATTATAATTGAAAAAATGCCTCCAATAACATTTTAAGTAATATTCTCTGCCTTGCAGTGATATAATTATTTAATAATTTTAATTGTAAAACATTATAATACTATTATTTAATGAAAAAGAATGTGATAAGTAGTAATTACGTGTGCATATATGCATTGAATTGTGAAACCGTGTGAAGAAAAAATACTACTACAATTCTTACACAAGATAGATCAATGGTTGAGGGTGGCATTTGAAATGTGAACGTTTTCAATTTCCTTCTAGACAATGCGCTTCTAAATGACTAAATAAAGAAAAAGTATCAATAAGTTAGATAATTTTCAAGTCTCGTGATCGTTGAATGAATTGCCTCTCATCAGAAGGTCTACATAATCTTGAGATAATCTCGATAAGGAATAGTATAATTCGCGATCGTAAATCAATCCCAAAGTGCAATTGGCTAGTTATATTTCAGATTATACATAAATAGAGCTTTATTATTTTTTTCTGTACAATGCAGAATTTAAATAGATAATAACTGTGTTTGATTTAAACTGATATCCCGGAAATAGTTAAAAATGCGATTAAATTTTTTTAATTTGTTTGTTTGGGTTGAAGTTTTGTATTTTATAAGAAGAAAAAAATATTTTAAAGTGGAAAACTGTTATCTTAATAACATACAAGTTAAAAGGAAAGTATTTTATAAATAATAGTTTTTTTCGATTAAATTTAATTTAGGCTTAATGATCAATTGATTGTTAAGATAAAAAATGTTTTCTCTTTTTACAACTACAATTAAATACTGAATTCAGCAATAAATTTTTTAACTCAATTAGATTTAATTTGACTCATTCACGTCCAAGTGGACGAACCTAGTTGAACACTGATTTTTGTTTCAGTAACAGATTTCACCATAATCTGCACATTAGCATGCGTAAAGTGGGGTGATAGAAAGTTATCGATGATCGATTATTCAGGCAAGTGAAAATTTTCACTTTATCTAGAACAAAATATTTATGAGGACTTGTCTTTAAAAAAATAAGAATCCTGTCTGCTTGAGTAATGATTTAACATTGAACTTGCAATAAAATCATGCATTTAAGTCGTGAAAAATACCAATATATTTTCTTATTAATATCTTTAAATTATACACTTGATATGATTATTTCTATGAAAGATGTGAAATTGAGGATATCTTCGAAATTACTCCACCTGCATACTTGATAGCTATAGTATATGCTCAGCTATTATTAAGCTATTATACGAGAAACAAATACATTTCTTGACGGGATATCTCGTCATAGTGCACAGAGGGGTTAATGATTCCTACGATTTGGGCAGACGACTTGTCGAATAATATTTACATTTTTTATAAGATTCTGTTTTATCGACCTTTTTGGGTGAGTATTGACAGGGGCTAGCTTACAAAGATTCATGAGGGGCTGGTTTGGGATGTTGTGTAACTGAAATGTCCGTTAATGGTGTTTATTATGTCTCCAAGGGAGTATTCACTTTTAGCCAGATTCGATTACTCAATTGCGCACATTAAATTTCACATTTCAATACGAAACTAAAAATAATCCATTTTACATATACATATTAAGAATATTAATATCAACGAAAAATAAAAATTATTAAAACTCAAAAAATATTGATTTAAAGCGTCCAACTACAGACGTATCGATTTGCATGAGCGAACGGAAAGACGTATATTTTCTGATAGATATTTATCAATTTTTTGACTGATTTGTCTAAGTCTGCTAGGGGTTTGGAGTATTATAACTAATTAACAAGCTTACTTGGAATAGCTCCAACTGTTATTCTTCAAAAAGAAGGGTTTTTTTAATTCATCTTAAGATCCAAATGTGGACTCCGTTAAATAGGATATCAATAGAAGCATTTTTTTTATGTCATGCTTTCGCTTATCCCTTTTTCTTTTGCAAGAAATTACATATATCATCCCAAATCAGAACAAACTTTTACATAAAATTGACCAGTTTTGAACGTAACCTATCGATTCCAAGTGAACGTAATCGAATTTTCAGGCTGCACCTCCATTTATAAATTTTTCTTTTAAGAATTTACGAACAATATATAAACTTTAAACCACACTGTGGGCGCGGTCGCAGCTTGCCGGATGCGCGAACATCCATGCAACGTTGGCGATAGTTTAGATGGTTTCTTAACAAAGTAGAAGAAATGTTTTTTCCCGTATAGCTTTATAGATTAAGTTTTCTTCGCGTAAATGAATGAATGGATACTTTTAATCGTACGATTGCTCTTTGCCACGATAACAATTAATATTGACTAATTTTGATTATAGGGTTACACCATATACTTTCTTGCACCTTATCTCATTATTTAATGTACAAACATTTATTGTATAAAAATTATTTATTGGTATTCAGTATTCGTGAAATGCAAGACACGACGACGGGTTTTTGCAGCAATCCTACTTAAAGAATCATTTTTTTAGAGATATTTATTGAAAGTCATAGTACCCTAGGTCTAGAACCAAGGGCGCCTACTCGTGAGTCAGATGGTCTACCAGCAAGTTAAGTCCATTAAGAGCAAGCTGATCTTCACTTGTCTACATGTTGTAATTGTAGTTCTTCTGTTTGTGTTCTCTCGGCTTAGCTGTAATTTTTTACCACGTAAATGAAATTGTTTGAACATTTTTATACGAAAGTTTTTCTGCTTGAGATTAGCGTGTTCGCGAGTATTTTACAGGTCGCAATCTGTTCTTTCGGTTCTTCAGTGCCCTCAATCTACGACACTACGAAATAACCATATGTGAATTTCTCTTTGAGACTTTTCTTTTTCGTTTATCAGTATTTCAAATGTTCACTTTCGCTCTCAGTGTCTGAAGGTATTTTCAACCGTTTCTTCACTTCTCTTTGCTTCACGAAACTCATTCATATGGATGTTTAATTTTTTATTCCTCGTTCCCTCTTTCCGGGTGTAACTTGCATCGTTTTTATTATTCTCCGTCGTGCACGAATAAAACTGAATAAAACATGCTTTCAAAACTGAGACTGCATGCATCGCAGAGTTTGAAGTTACGAAAGCTTATCCCTTAAAGTCTGCACGAAAAAGCTTCATCCCATGAAAATTCATGGCCCTCTTCGACCTGTGGGTCACACGGCCAACCTCTGAGAATTAAAGCTTTCACAAAACAACAATTAAAAGCGACAATTGTAACAGGTCGCGTGCGCCTGGAGATTGCGCACGCGACCGATTCTCTGAATGAGGATATGGTAGGACGTATTAGCGAATACACTGAATTACGTGTTACTCGATTGAACTGTCTGACAAGACGTGCTGACACCCGAAGCTCGTAGCACCAGAATGCAAGGTAGTTGTCGCCTGTAATGCGTACAGTGTGAAAAGACCCGAAGTCCAAGCCAAATCGGAATCCGGTGAGAGCAGAACCATCAGGTAGCAGATTTGGGGTAGAGACGAGGCTCTTCTCGGGGGCATTTGAAATAAGGGCCTCTTTCTTCCAGGCGAAAGGCCGCTTAACTAGCGCATTCAGGAGTCGAGGCTCGCCAGGCGGAGTCTGCGCGCCGCCTTATCACTTTAAAGCTGCATGTAAGAGGAGGTTCTATAAGTCGCCAGGCAGCAGCACGGTAAAAGTCGAGCTATACGCAGACGCGGAGCGTGCACTCTCCCTCGCTGTCGCGCTACCCCATTCTGTGCCCCTCTCTCTCTCTCTCTCTCTCTCTCTCTCTCTCTCTCGCTCTTTCTCGCTTGCTTGACAGACTTGACGCGCCGTCCTGTGCTTGTCACAAGGTATAAATTCGCTTAAAGAAAAATGTCTCCGAGTAACGGATCGCTGGTGTGATGGGATCCGAGTACTGTGCTCTATATAGTTTTTGCTGAGAATTGAGAATTAGTTGAGAAGCATATAACATTTTTATGTGATTTCTAGCTAATTTTGCTAAGTACAGTTTTAAATGTTAGAATCTAAAATTTTCTTATACAGTAATCATAAGCTAATCTGGTCACTTGCAGGTTATAGAAAGCCCCCTCTAGCGGCAGTACAGTAAGAACTCCATAAATCTATTATTTTTGACATTTTTCTTCCGTATGAATGCATCTGTGCATGTGCATTCGTCGTATCCTATATCTCAGAATCTATTAAACCAATTCTTAGATGATGAGGCGAAAAACATTTTGTAAGAGTGCTTCGTTTTATTTTTATTTTACAGCGTTTCATTAAAAATTCAAATTCAAAATAAGAACAATCAGTTGTCAAAAATCTTATTCATAGTTTCTGTCATTTCAGTAACGCCTATTCACTCGGTCTAAAACTCTTCGCAGCGGGAATACACGAGAAACATCAGGTGCCTTAAACCGTATCTTATAGAATCGAGGCGAGCACATAAGGTCGAGGGTCGCCGGTGCATCTATTATTATGTACGGCCGGCAAGTGAGACGACGTTTGTACGATGGGCATGCAAAGCACTATCTTGCTACTTCGGACAACGCCAAGATGTTAATAACTCAACGACAAAAATAGACGCATGCCAGCCGAAACATGGACCGAAAGAGTCAAGCAAAATTTTGCATACTGCATCTCTTTCTATGCCTTCCTTTCTCTCTCTCTCTCTCTCTCTCTCTCTCTCTCTCTCTCTCTCTCTCTCTCTCTCTCTCTCTTCCTTTTATATCTCTCATACTCTTTCTCTTTCTCTTTCTATAAAAAAATTTAGTTTATAAACTATTAAGTGATACAAACAAGAAATAATGATTAAATAAACTATAATTTTATCTATTCTTCATCAAAGTCTGTTTAGTGAAACGAGAATTGAGGACAATAAATGTATACGTGTTCCAAAGTTTCTAGATTGTACGTTTGCATACATGTGGCAAACTTGAACTCAAAAAACAAGTCGGCCCCGGCATGCGAGAATATGAAAAGCAAAACTGTATATAATGCTTGCAATTTTTATGCATTACAACTATGAAACCAAACAAGTGTTGGATTATTAAGAGTTTATTATTCGAAAAAATCTATGGGATCTTATTTAGACGCCATATTGAATAAGTTTTATACACACATATTAAAAACCCAAAATTCACATTATATTCCTCTCTTAAAAAGAGAAAGTATCTGACATTTGATCAATTAGAATGGGACCAATTTTACACTTTGACGAGTATTGTTCAATATTAACATCATATTCTATGAATTTTTTATATCAAAAACTGAATTACAAGATAGAAAATGTTTTGTGAAATTTAGAGTCGAAATACACTATTTTTGGAAAATATCCGTATGAATGTCCGTCGAAGTTTAGAGCTCAAGTAGTACTTGACCGATTTTGATAAAACAAACATATTGTTTTATCTTTGCGGCGTGAGTTCAAAACAAGAAAAAAAAAAGACGGAATCAGAGCGACAAATTTTCACCGCGCGTAGCTGAAGATCAGCATTCCTGCAACAACAAAACCGTTGATCCGAAGACCGAAGGCTACGGTAATAGTGCCGATCATTAGAATCCTCAACCTACGTTGCGCTCAGGGACGTGTCGGATTCGAAGGTGAGGTTAACGCGAATCGACTGTTGCGCTCCGCGAATGAAGGACAGGTTCAGCCAGCGGACACACCAAGCTGAACGCACCGGTTCTCTGCAGCCAGCCGTCAAAAAAGTTAAGCAGCGTTCACTTACTGGATGGGCGAGCGTTTTCGAGGCTCACGTACAGCTGATTTTCTCTTTACGAGCGAATTCGCGGTTTAGAACAACCCGCAATTCAGGCGAACGACAGAACGATTATTAATGGATGTAATTTATAGTAATTAAGTAATTAATTGTAACTGGTGTCAATATTCAATTGGTGTGAATTTTCAAAAATTTTCATAAAAATTTGCCTTAAAGGTTTTAGAGTTGCTTCTTAAAAAGGTGCCGAGGAAATATCGAAATTCGAATGGAACCATAGGCTCTTACATTTTTATTAAAACTCACAATGTCCAGACGCTCAATATATTATTAAAAAAAAACTAGAAAACTTAAAGAAACTACACACTGTAAACGGAATGGAACGAGTAAAGGGGTATTGGTATTAAAGGGATTCTGTTAGCGCGAGCAGTGATAAGGCCTCATCCAATAATGGGAAGCCAACCTCATATCGGACGAACGAGTGGCTATCTGCTATTCAATATCCGTGGACGCGTCTATGCGTTATAGATCTGCACAGTTGACGCCCTTTACCTGAAATTACTTTCTTAAATAAATGTTTCGCTGTGCGCAGTGACGCGTCTCGCATTTGAAAGTAAAGCTTGCCGTTTTCAAGCTTCTTACGGCGCAATGTAGGTTGAAGTTAGCTCAGAAAAAGGGAATAAAAATTTCGGCTATAAAGCTATTTCAAAAACAATTCGGACCATGAAGAAGCCGAAGTAAACGGTTTTAAAAAAACTAAATATTTGTTTTAATGATTCTTGATGATTTAAAGCAACTAAGAAAGCCAACCAGAAGTGAGCTATGAATATTGTTAAGGTGAAGGGCCGCACCAAGACGTCTAGCATCTGATTAAAATAGAGCGTCAGCGTAGTGACGATACAATGACAGCTATAGGTTGAGTGGCGAAGACAAAGAAATTGTTACGGATCTTATTTTTAAATGTATCGTGTGGACTTAGCTAAGGTAGAAGGTTTAAACTTTCTACATTCCTCCAAACGAATAAGAGTTGCTTCCTTAAAACTATTTTTACGTTTAATTACTGCTCCTCTAACTTTCAAATGTAAAAACACTTTTGGTTAAAAGTCAAACAATAACTTCTAGTGGCAAGAATGCAAGAAATGTCATACTTTTGGGCCATTTTTCTGACTTTAAAAAGATTTTTAGGATTATAAGTTGATGTTTCATTGATTTTGAAGTTTTGGATTTTGAGACTGCAAATTTTGAAGATCTGTATTTCGAGCTTAAAAATAGAGATTGAGGATTTTTCTATACAGTTAAAAGTTTTGAAATTCAGATTGATGAGTTTATGGATTATGGGTATCGGGATAATGGATTGGATTTTTTTGAAACTTCGTGGTTTTAGAGTTATTCGAGCATTGGAATTCTTTCACTTCCTTCAATGATATCCTACATCGCCCTACTTTCGTTAATATTAAATTCTTCTGTGAGCCATATCTCTGTCAAAGGAAGTCGTTTCCGAACTATTAAAAATGGGAATTGAAAAATGGGAAAATCAATGTTCTCCGATGTTATAAACGATAAAGTGCAAAAAATTTCTGTACGCGTCATGAAACCTCAATTATTCGTAAAAACTTGATTTTGTCCCCTCGAGCTTCGGATATCCCAAAATTAGGACGTACCGGCGAAAAACGGAAGACAGATTTGGATTTAGCACACCGATTGATACCGACAATCTGGGGTTATTGTACGGTCTTTGAGCTTAAACTATTTCGACCTGCGTTATCCAATACCGGATGTCGAACGTTCGGTCACGTACCATTTTTAGGCAGATGGGAAAAATTCGACTTTGCGCATGTTAAGCAGACACGAAAAGTCGAATTTCATGCACTAAGCTTGGAAAGCGATATATTGTTAACGTACAAAATAATTACCAGTGCACGAACTAACGTACTAACTTGCACTTTTGACATTGGAAGACTACAGTTACACAGTTATCACTTTTGAATTTACATCACAACTTGTATCGCTTTAATCAAATAAAAAACGGAATTACCCGCGACTTGCGAAATTGTTACGTAATCCAGTTAAAAAAAAGTTAGTTCGAAATGTAACTGAAGAAAAAAGTTGCAGGGAAAAGTCGGTGTTTCTATTTATAGGCGTAAGCGCCGCAAATTGCAAGGTAAACTTCCTGGTCGACAATTCAAATTCAATTTTCGTTAACTGGAGCGTGGATTAATTAATCTCTATGCAATAGCTTCTCGCTCGTCAAACAATGCCTAAAGGGTACGGCGTATGTGTCTATTCGTCTATTCGTCTTTCTCTTTCTCCCTTTCTCTACGTGCTTTCTGCTCCCTCTATATATATATGTACATATACGTCAACCTTTACTTTTCTCCCTTATCTCCTGCTCGTAGAATTAGCTATATGAAATAAGGATCGATAATGGAATAAAGAAAAGAATCTGAGTTTAATGCAAAATGCGATAATTCCACGAAATAAAAGTATCCCGGCGCAATTAGGTGTATATACTTATATTCATCAAACGTTAAAGTATCATAATACTCTTACATCGTAATACTCTTTCAGTTTATCACATTACATATTTATACTTTATTAATTATCGATTAAATATTAAATTACCGGAGAAAATTCAATTGATAGGTAAAAATGTCTTTCTACAAGCTCTGAAAGATAATATTATAAAGTTCCGGATTCTCTTAGATTGTTAAAATCCATAGAAGTGTGTGAAGCAGTTGAAAATTCAAGCATAAATTTTAATATAAAGGATGCGTATATAAAACATAAAATTTTTAAAAAATAAACAAAACAATCAAGAACACAAGCCCAGGGCAAATTTAATTTTTAACGTGTATCTAAAACCATTATCCGATAAAGCTATAATAACACCATTTGAGCAGTGAGACGTTTTTCAGTATAGAAACGGGTCATAATTCCAATATTAAAGTCTAGCGAAAAAACAAAGAAAATGGAAAAATGTTGCACGTGCAAATTACTTGGAAAAAAAACAGTAAAAGCGCAAAGTATACTATTCTTATTTTTTAGAAGCATTTGTGTTCAACGAAATGAATGCTTGTAACTAATGAAATAAAGTCCAACTAGTGAAGCTTTAAATATATAATTTTATATATACACATATATTGCTTATTATATAAAAATAGCACAAATATTTTAACTACAGTTTTTCAGGAATATATAAGAAATACATTAATATGAAAAATTACTGAAAAGTTTGTACTAAATATTTGCTATGGATTTTTAAAATTCCTATCAAGGAAAAATTTTTAATTCGCTTAAAAATAAATCCGTTAAATTCATAAATCATTAACGATATTTTATAATATTTTACTTACAAGGAGAGTATGAACCCACCGGATCACGGATCTTCATAAAATTTCAGTATGTTATTCCGTAGCCACAAAAAGAAGACACGTGTCTCAGCGTTTATTCAAATGGGCCTTGGTAACAAAGTTATGCATTTTTTTTGAAAATTCTATTCATACATTCCAAAGTTATGTACAGTTAAAGTAATACCAAAAACTAACGTATATTTTTAAAACATATGGCGTCATACTCTGACTCGCCAACATCCGACCTTGGTTTGGTTCTAGCTCAGGGACCTCAAATCACTTTTTAATAGAAAAATAACAAGCTTTTAAAATCTTTAAAATCTCGGCCCTCTAAAGGTTAAGATCCATGATCCGGTGGGTTGGTATTCCGCTTGTTAGTTGAGTTAAAAAAAGCTTGTTTAGCAATGTAGATCAAATAAAAATAATTTTTAATTTTTTGTATTGCAGGTGAGTTCTTAATGTGCATCAAACGTCTTAATTCGCTTCTACTTTCAAACAGTAAGTAACAGCGTAAATTTATTTTGTTGACACGAAGAGCTTCAAATTATGTAACAAAATGATTTATTAGGATTTAGTAGTGCATTCAATAAAGGTAACAGGATAAAGTAAGCTGTACGGTTCGCGAAAAGAGCCGTTCGGTATTCTAAATGCGATCTATAAATTTGATAATGCTTCTACTGGCTGCAGTGTTAAGATTAAAGGTGCAGAAAGAATTGTTACTTGTCGCATGATGTTCGATTGTTCATTCCAAACTTTTATTTTTCAATAAAAAACCGTTTTGATACAAATACCTAGCTTTTTAGAAAACGTTAAATGATGAGAATACCGCTTATAGTCAATATCAATTTGAAATAGTTAGAGTATAAGAAACATGCAAGCACCCAATTATTATATCATGATTGGTTAAAAAATTGAACAAAAATTAAAGTATGAATTCTGTCAGTGGATCTAAATAATAAGTCATAAGGAATTAAACCTTTTTAGATTAGATTTACATAACAGAGAATATAGTTGATCTTGTAAACTTTATTGCAAGTGATCTCTTAAAAGCTAAACTCATATGAGGATTAGAATACGTCTGGACAACGAACTGAACATAATGTGGCTGAAAAATAAGACAATTTTTTTTCATGCATAGAAGTTTAACAGTCATCCAGGTCTTTGAATAAAAACAATACATCCATTACATGCACAACATTTCAAAATGCAGAAAAGGTCGATTTATGTAAAAAAATCGTTCATGCGCACGTACATACAGACATTTTTTACTTTACAAAAGTACTTTTTTAGACTTTCTGAACCTAAATAAGTGCTTATTAGTCATTAACGGGAAAAAAAACTTTTTCGCTGTACAAAGATTTCTCTATAAGGAACAGCTATTGTGGACGAACATATGTGTTTTAGCATGAGGTTAAGATTATAACGAAATTCAGCATTTACCTGAAATGCTAGCTACGAGGCGAGACTGGGACACCCTTCTCTATTTCACAACATCAAGTGCATAATTAAAAACTTTTTTTTCACAAACCTTTTACAGAGACATCATTAATTACAAACTTGAAAAGCCAGTCGGTTGATGAAAGTAAACAAATACTCTCCTTTATCTCATTCATTCATCATCCAAGCGGACGTAGTTACACGGTAGAATGGTAGAATTGCCGATCGTCAGTTAACTGTCCAACACTGATTGTTTATTTTATCACTTTCTACTTAAGAAGCAGCATAAATTGGTATTTAATCGAAACTTAAATAATCAATTATTTTCCCAAATATAGAAAATAATCGCCACTGATAAAAGTAATTAGTAAGATATATTATTTACAAACAAAGTATTTTACGTTCAAATATTTTTAGGTTATAATAGCACCGCGAGGCGACGTGAGCGGCGCGCGCAGTCTTTTGCGCAGTAGTGCCGACCCGACACGATATAGGCGCATCATACACGCGTTTTCGTTGGCCAGCGCTTCTCCAACAAAGTTAGCCATTGAAAGCTGGCCAACGATTGAATTACCGGCCAGCACGGGTGGGCAATATTCTACCGGGGTTGGAGACTTATTTTTTTTAAAACAAGTTTTCGAATCTGTTTAAAATTAGGTGCACGCGGTTAAAAATTTTACTTGCCTGAGAAAGGGGTATGTTGATATTTTTTTGTTTTACAAAAAAGTGAGTGTCTAACTGCGTCCGCTCGGGTGATAAACAAGTAGGCTATTAGTAATAACGCCAGAAGGTTTGTAGTTGAATAGAATTTGGCATTTAGTATTTAAGTAGATATAATGGAATACATATACACAAGATGTTCAAAAATCATCATATTACATCGGTACCATTGGGCAGACGCAAATTTTAAGACATAAGTCCGCCCGAGATTTTCCGGTCCGGTAATTACGTCCACAGATATGGACAATTGAAAATTGAACAATTAAACCAATGAGGGCGCAGCGACGGAGAACGGCTGGAGGAGAGGCGTGAGCCTGGTGGGGATCGAGCGCTTCCTCACCCCTGTCGCATTTTTTTGGTTTAAATATTCAATTTTTAATCGGGCAGACATACATGACTTAATAGAATGTTCCACTCTATTGAATTCAATTAGTTTGGTACTTTAATTAAATTAGTTTAAAATTTAATTATTTTATTTTTCAAAGCTCGATCCAAACTATATAACATTCACATGATGCATACAGAGAAGCAGGAAGGTCGGTTCAAACAGTTTAAGAAGTAAGAAGGGGAGTATCGTTTTATTGAAAAGTATTTTACGTCACTCAGTCCCGAATCGGCTCGGGCGGATCGTCATTCGCCGCGCACAAAGAAGAAGTATAAAGAGAAAGAAAAGAAGAGACATTGCACCTCCCCGGTTCGCAAACGCATTTAGTGCGGGGTAGACGAAGAAGTGTTTCGCGGGTATAGTTAGCCTGATTTATAGAACGCTTGCGCCTCTCCCTCTCCATTTCTCATTGTTCTAGCTCAAGACCAATTTTGGCATTCCCACGAATTGCCGCGACCGATCACCGAATTAGATATCGCTGAATCTATAAATGTTGGTGCGATTTCGGCAATTTATCGCGCGCCTATTTATACAAAGCTAAGGAGAATAAAGTTTAAACCGCTGCCTAAGGGCTAAAAAAAAAACCTTTTTCGAATTAAAGGAAAATATGCGTCGATTCGATTTAATTATTTGCTAGAATGCGGACGACAAGACACAGTAGCTAAAATTAATTTATATATACCTTCGTGCAGGATTGTAGTAGAAATTCGGTTTACAAAAGTACTGGTGAAGGTTATGCAACGCTTTTCTAAAATAAACATATGATGTTTATCATTACTGAGATTTAAATTTTAATTAAAAAACTGTATTTTTCTGGAATATTTTGTTTTATTAACGAGTTGTATTTTTGAAATGAATAAATTTTTGTTATCCATAAAAAATATACCAAAATTAATAAAAATACAAAATAATTATAAGCTATAATATATATATTTTTAATTTAACTAAAAAGCAATTTTAATAAATAGTAACTTCGCTATCTATCAAAGATACGTTTCAAAAATGGATATATTTTTAGATTAAAATGTGTTATATAATAAACTTTTTTACCCTACCAAAAGAAAGTTTTTGAAAACATTACAGAAAATCAAGTTTTATCCTCGCGATGTAATACATTAATTTTAAAAAGAGCATGAATAACATTTTAATTTTTAAACTTTTTATAATTAAATTTATTGGTCTACGCCATAATAGATTAGACTACCATATATACATTTGTACATGTATTCTGATCTGCTTAAAACGAATCTGATCATAGTTTTGCTAAAACACGTAAAAATATTGGGATATCTTGATTTTAAAATTGTTAAAGATTAAAATGCTTTGCGTCGTATTATTTTGTAATAATACCTGAAACGCTCTACTGTGAATGGTTAACCGGAGTCCGCACATTGTCATTTAAGTCCCGTTGAAAGATCGTTGCAACTGAACAACAGAGTAGATCCAGGCTGTAGTTTTTAGAATGAGAATCTTAGAGTTGGGGGAGTAATAATTGCTACAAGGTGTTGGCGTAGGTCTTGGTATCAAGTGTTTCCCCTCCTTATGGTCGTTGACACAAGCGAGCTTACGAATATTAAAATCGTCACGTAGCTTCAAGAGATTCATTGATCTTCGCGATACTCTTAACTATGCTCGTTCCTTTACTTTCCCCTCAACATTTCCAATAAGAAACTTTACATTTTCGGAATAATCAGATGGTGTAGGCGATGCAGATTTAGTTCTCTGACGAGGAAAGGAATCGATTTTAATAAGCTTTTGTGAAATTTTTTAAAAGACCCATCAAAGGGTTCAAAGGGTTTGTAGCACGTTAGTAAACAGGAGTTCTAAAAAATAAGTGCTACACTTCACGCACTGAACAGCATCTTCTATATTTATATAAAGCCCTTTGTTGAGCAGAGGAAGCATCTTGCTCCAGATTTTAAGTCCATAACGAAAAAATAATCCCAATCTGGTAAATAAATTACATTATGAAAGCCTGTGTTCAATGAAAAAGATAAATATTCCCCTTTCTATGTTGGATGGAGAACTCGATTGTAATTCAAAAGATTGAAAAAATGTTTTAGCACAATAAGGGACGTTTAATTAACATTAAAATAATTAACTTGTAATAAAAATACGCGACTGAAAGAATGAAGCATCTGTTTTACAAGCGCTCTCGTTCCTTCCTAATAAAATGCAATATTAGCTTTAGTAACTACACTCAGCCAACCACTAAAATAAAAAATATTTATTATCGCGAATAAACATATAAAATTAATCATCGATAAATTGGAGGTGTCTTTTTTGTACGTTCAGAAAGGATGGAAGAAAAAGTGGGATGAAAACGAATAGAGAGAAATACAGAAAAAAAATAGAAAAGGAGAAAAAGCTCCAGTAACTACAAGTAGAGTGCGTTGCTCGAGGCTTGCGAGGTTCTTTCATCTAGAACCACTGACTGGGCATTGTTTTTTCCTTGTTTATTTTACAGTCTTCTGTTTGAGATTTTCGCCTACAAAGCTACGAGAAGAAAGTAAAATAAAGCAGAAAGGATGGGGTCATCGCGAGGTCGGTATTGTTTATTCAAGCCTTCCTAGCGTCGGCCAGGAAGAAATTAAAAAAAAAATGTTTAAATTTTTTCATATTTTTTTGTATTACTTCCGTGTGAAATGTATATACCTGTGAAATTGGTCAATTATTTTTGAAAAATTTATAGTTTGAATATATTATTCTACATTTTATTTTTTATTTCGTCATATTACAAAAAAAATGTTATGTCACTTACTGGCCATCTTAATAATAGTTCCGGCTAGTTCTTGGGATGGCCATGTACGTGAAATAGGATAATTTTTAAGGTGATCAACTATTTTTAAATTATTTGTTAAAATTATAGTTTTTCGCTCACTACTGAACGGAGTAATCAGAGGTTCTAGGAAGTTGATTAATGAAAAAAGGGATTGAGTTTATTTATCAATAGAGAGGACTCCTTAAAACTGTATCTTGCTTCAGTAAAATAAAGTGAATAGTAAAGGGTAGTATTTTTTTAATCGATAGGATTTGATCTCACCTTTCGAATGTCAATAGTTAAAATACTGCACCGTTAATAGTTAAGAAGTTATAAGTGATTAAACAAAAATCGATTTTTCATAGATTTTTGTTAAAATAGCACATAGCTTTTAAAAAATTATGCGTTAGGCTGAACGGACGCGGCTTCCTTCATATTGTAACATTAGAAAACATATCCCAAAGTTGCAGGAAAATCCATTACCCAAATGTCATACACTCGCTCCTTGTAAGTAATAGCCGGAGGCAGAGTAGGAATAAACAGATATAGTTTTTCGGGAAAAACTACAATCGTGGGACTTTGCAATATTCTAGGTAATTTGATGCGTATTTTCGTTAAAAATGATCATTTTAATTCAAGAAAATTTATTCAACGTGACGTAAAATTTTACTGTTACGCACTAAAAATTTTGCTCAATTATTTTTCGAAAAATTTTTGTCCAATACATGTGCTGCTCTTTCCCCCTTCTTGATCGAGAATCAAAGCAATGTAAAAACCCAGACCCGGTTTTCGAATTTCATTTCGTCATAACGTACCGACCGTTGATGTTTAGAGGGCGCTGAGCAATATGAGTACCAAGCACCAATGGGATGTCGTCCGTTAGGGTTGTTGGAGAAAATGCGCTTGGGACGCCCTGCAGCTGAACTCGGGGCATTTCCGGTGTCCCCAAAGCATTTTTTCCAACCACTCTGCGTCCTACGTTTGCGATTCGTAACGGTAATTTTTCACGTGAATTAAATTTTACTGAAAAATTTTGTCAGTATTGGAAAATAAGAAATAGATATCTGTAATTTATCAACAAGTAAACTCTATTGAAAATATGCACTGGATACCAATGGAGTTCCATAGGAATCTAACGGAATTCCGTTGGATTTCCGTTGGATTCCAGAGCAGGTCAGTTTTTTTAGTAGAGAAGATATATAAATAAAATTGAAACTAAAGTCATATAGGTTAAATGGGTATTTTAATTACGCTTAAACTCCATTTTCAATTTGTTCTTTTAGAATATCAGTGCACTAATTTTTCAGAAAAATGATGATTATTTTTAGCAAAATGCAAGATTTTATATCTCCTGTATATAGAAGTTATTTAGTATCTGAACTCGGCAATTGTTCTATTTATTATTTTCTGTTCGAAGTCAGAAAGATGCTTATACGAAGAACTACCCGTAATTTGACTGACTCAAATTCATTACAATTTTTTTCAGACGGTAATGCAGGTTTCGTCGAAATTTCACTAATTCTTACTGAAACTTTTATTCAAAGTCCCTTGCCAAACTGACAGTGAACCGTCCAATTTTTTTGGTACAATTGCTATCACGGTCATTCACACTTGGCTTCTTGAAGTAAATAAACTAAATATAATCACTTATTGTTTGTTCTTAACTTCGTTTCTTTCAAGAAAGACTGACAATTGATTTCAATTAGATTTTCAATACAATGATATTTTTGTAGTCTCATTTTCATTAATGTAAAAAGAGAAACAATTTGCTAGATCTCTTTAGATTCGTGACTTGAAAGTTGCATTGACGCAAAAACGTGTTTGGAAACGCGTTAATCAAGTTTTAAAGCTTAACAACTTTGCAAAGAAGTAGCAGAGCAATCTAAGAGCAAGGGAAACTATACAACTTATAAATTGATACTTTTATTTCTTTCTTTACTTTTTTCACTCGGATTTCTTTCTTTGCACAAAAGAATCTTTAAACACACTTTAAATTACTGTTGTCAGTTTTTTAAATTACTGTTTTCCCAGTCGAAATGCAAACAAACACAATTATTCAGCATTTCATTTCACAGTTAAGAATTTGTAAAGGTTTAACTTAACAAGCTTAGAAGATAATAAGTATTTATGAAAGTGCCTGTCTTAAACAAAAGAAATTGAATTAAATTAGTTGCAATCATAAAAGACTACTTGAATTTCCCACTGTAAGCATATTTTTTTCAACGCTACACAGACGCATGCGCAGTACGCGATGGCCCTGAGCAGAAAACTTTACAGACGTCACGCTGGGCAAAGCCGAGCAGACAAAACTCTGGAGCGAGTAGAGAAAGAGATAAAAGATAAAAACAATTTTAATATTGCATTTATTTGAGTTCACCAATTCCAAATCAAGACTGCTTGAATTCAGAAAAAAAATCAATGCTTCTCCCCGTTACAAACTGAAATACATTTTAACGGCGACGATTTAAAAAATAAATGGGATACGTCTATTAATACGCGGATATATAAGTACCCAGCATCTTCGATCTCGAGAGGATCAGAAACTCCGTCAGCATTACCGTCAATAAAACGCACCGGCGGCCACCGGGGGGAACGCAGACGTCACAGCCATAGGGCGCACAAGCGCCACAAGCCAGTTTCCTCGCGCAGGCGCAGACTCAGAACTCTCGTTGTTCGCGGTCGACACTCGTCGGCAGTCTCGGCATCGCGCTCGCTGCGCAGCTCCTCTCTCAATTCTCAGTCTCTCCGTTCCCCCTCCAGGGCTAATAATCGGCACACGTAGGGAGAGAGAGAGCCTGAAAGCCAGACCAGGGAGGCAGAGACGAGAGAACGGCACGTTTTCGTTAGTGCGCGTTGTACCCGTGTGTTGTGCGTTTGTGTGTTCTCTGCCTGTCGTCTCCGTGGATTCTAACCTCTCCCACCTCGAGTGCGAAAGAGACAAAAAGCTTTAGCACATATATATAACCAAGGAACCGATGTGTGCGTGCGAAATAAGTGTGCTTCTGTGTACGCAATTGTTTTGCAAGTAGGAGGGTGTTTAAACATTCGGCAGCGGTAGCAACTGATGAGCTGCGTTTGACCACCAAAGCTTTTAGGTAATACAATCTATGCGCTTTAATTCTCTATCTCGCGCAGGAAAAATCAAGAGCAATTTTCGCCCCGTTCGAGTAGTAGTGCACGCCTGTAATATATCTAATGCGAAACCAAAGCACCGCCATGCTATGAAACAACGCCACGCCGCCGGTACACGCAATTTTTGCAGCCCCATTTCTCCGCTCGATGCAATTTTATTTCCCCCCCACCACCACTTTGCTTAAGGTTTCGGTGCACTTTTCTACGAGATAATCCTCGGCTGAAATCGTGTCCTTACAAATCTAGCTTTCGAAATAGTGTTTTGTACAGTGGACAGAGAGAGAGAGAGAGAGTGTGTGAGAGCAAAATGGGGAGGAGGGGGGAGAAAGGCGACGGCGTTCCTTCGTCGCATTTTAATGGCTGCGTGTCTAATCTGCAAAAGTTCGCTGAACGTTGCGATTCCTTTTGCTTTTACCCTGCCTCTTACGCTGGTTCTATTGAGTTTTCTCGGCGATTGCAATTTTAAATGCATTATTTTAAGTTTTTCCTAAATAAACTAGATTACATTTAAATGTAATAGAAGTTTTCATTCGAACGTGAAAATTTAAATGAAAATATTCTCCGAATACTCCGGCAGCTATTGAAAAACCTCATATTTGCAACTCAGGCGCATATATGCAGCCGTTGGAACGCGGAGCTGTTAGCAGCGACGGCGTTCATGCTATCGATTGCAAGAGAGAGAAAGAGGAAGAGTGAGAGGGAAAGAGAGAGAGAGAGGGAGAGAGAGAGAGAAATAAAGAGGGAGTCAGAGTTACTCTTATATTCAAACAACTTGTATTCTTAACCTCAAAATAAGAATGTAACAATGATAGTTATCGAATGATAGATAAAGCGGGAAAAGAACGAACAGTGGCTGGAGTAACTGTATGTTGGCAAAAAAGGGAGATCTGAAAGGAGCCGGGTATGTACAGTGTTGCCACGGCGCAGTTGCACCGCATGCAGTGCGCGCTTGTGTGCATGGGCTCCGGATGGTGCATCGTTATTTTAAAGGCGGTCCACTGATAAATAACCGGGCTCCTGCTTTTAATTTTTTTTTAACGTTCTTCCATTCGTATTTTTCGAACTAATTTTTGCGACGTTTTTTTACTTGAATAATTTAATAATTAACGAGTTTTCAAATAATTGTTTGTTTTCAAAATTATTATTTAAGAAAGATTAATTAAAATATTTTTGAACTTAATATAAAAAAATGTTACAAAATAATTCTCTTCCTAAAAAGCATGCATTTCGTAAAGTTAAAATTCAAAAAACAGGAGCATTATGTACGCGTATTGATTGTTTCACCGTCGCACGTCTGGGGCTCTGCTTTTCTGCTTCTCATGCCGTTTGGAAGCATAGAAGAAAGAGAGGGAGAGAGAGAGAGAGTGTCTCTAACTTGCATTTAAATTTGCAAAAAGAAAAACGGCAGCAGACGGAAATGTGTTTTCAATTGCTTTAAATTAATTTTTTACTTATCTCTCAAATGCATAATTTAATGAAATTAAATTAACAGTAAGCACTTCCAGTTTAATTAATTTATTTAACAATTTTTTAGTATTTCAGTAACTTTTTAATTTAGAGATTTCGCGTTTCGACTCAAGATGCAATAATCCTGAAAAATTCCAAATTTTGTGAAAATATAATTTTAATCGATGTAATAAGCCGCCGAAAATCTTACACAACAAGCGTAAATAAGAAGTGAAAATTTGAGTTCTAGTTAATATGCGGTCGTTATGCACTAAAGACTAGAGAGAGCGAGAGAGAGAATAAATAAAGTACCTCACCCAACCGGTTAAACGCACATAACGGGGAGAACGTACAGTCCACTGGAATTATAAGAAGTAGATTAACTCTCTTGCAAATGCGTGTTAGTGTTGTACGAATCTTTGCGGATAAGTATTATATGTGCACGTGCAATCGCGTCATTATCAAATTCTAATGTTTCATTCAAATGAAAAACTTGAACGTTTAACTTGATTCAGCCGTATCTGCTTCTGCATTGCAGCGTGATGTGCGCTTTGATGCAAGATTCTGTATGGTTATTTTATAAGAAAAAAAAACTTAAAAATTCTTTTTTTTATTTTTCCTCCTCTGAGCATATAATATTTTTGATAAAACCTTATATTTTTGTTATGTAATACTAACGATGGCCAGAAAAGTTCATACAATTAAAAGTATTGATATAGAATACTGTAATTAATATACTAAAACTTATAACAACATTTTATACTTTTTACACGAACAATATTTACAATTTCATGTAATCTTAAAAAAAATGTTTCCACAATATTTCAAAAAAAAAGATACTGATTTCAAAAGATGAAAACTTGGGAATGTCAGAGAGATTCGTCACGATACGTGTAACTTTACAGCACGGTCTGTACTCTGTAGTTATGTACTTTACGTAAAATGGTTGTCATTCTCTCGGGTTTTACTTTTCATTCTTCAGCTCCAATTTTATACTAATTATGTTACCTTATGATTTCTAGTGGCACTTACCTTACTTAATAGCGTCGTTATAAATGCTAAAAAATGTGCATTGTATTATGACCGACAATTTTTACTCCGAGATCTCCTTAAAACAAAAGTATAAATCTAGCATATTATAATTCGCAATTTTTTATTTTTAGTGACGAATTATAAATGTACTAATAATGTAATGTAATAATTAATACTTTACACATCAAATATTACGTTTTGCTGTTGTAACCTGCAAGTTTTACAAAGCAAAGCTGAAAGCTTTTATATTTAATGTCATTTAGGATTCAAGTTATTCGCATGATCAAATTTTGTCAGTTGATGATTTAAAATTTTTCAAACTGAGAAAAATTAATTTTGAGATTTTTTTCTATTCTTATAAGGTTTTTTAAATTTTAAATTACCAAATCACAAAATTTGGTCATGCGAATAACTTTAACTCTGAATGACATAAAATACAAGAGTTTTAAGCTTTGCTAAATAGAAATTCATCAATTTGTAAAACTTGCAGGTTACGACAGAAAAAATCTTAAAGTATCAATATTTTTTCATCGAATAAACCAAAAAAGTAATTATTTCTGTCATTTTATCAGAAATTCAATACATTAAAATTTCAATTGAGGAATTCTGAATCATCACTACATACTTACATTAATATAAACTTTATAGTCTATAAATGTGTTTAACTTTTAAATGCTGATTAAAAATTAAATATAACGAAATTTTTATTTTGTTAGAATTAAAAATTTATTCATATAATAGCTGAGATATAAGCGGGTATTTACGTGCTGCCATCAATCGTATTCAATAAATGACCGTAGTGGTAGTTTAGATTTAGGGTAGTTAATATTGCAAAATTTTGTAGCATTCAAATTGACTCTTAAATAAAAACGGTTTAATTTGTGATCTAAATATAAAACCTTAGATTAGAATATTCAGCAATAAAATTTTATATTTTTGAAAATTTAAAGAAAACTTGACCGCAAGAATCTGTGCAATTACCATGCTAATCTTAAAAATTTTTTTAGAAAGCGAAGTTAAAATTTACGACTACGCAACTGTATAATGTATTCTAACAACGGTGATGTATATTCTATCGCTATAAAAATTGCAAAATCATATCGCGTATTTTATATTAAAATGTCGCTGACTATTTATGCTTGTAATTTTCTGTTAAATTTAACAGTCAATATTGTAAGACATTTTTTCCTTGTCTAATGTATTAAAAGATTAAGATAATAATTATTTTTCTTATAATCTAAATTTCACAAGCTTAATTATGTTAATTGAGTAATAAATATGTGAATAATATTAATGGCAAATTTTTACTGCTATAATTTTAAAGAGATGGGCTATTGGGGTCACATTTTCACAATTTTCAAATTTGTGATTGCGTGTACTAAATCGTAGGAACATTTATATTTAATGTGCATACATTAATACGATTTAATGTTATACTTTGAAATTAATGACAACTTATATTAACTTTATTTAGGTCTAAGTAAATTTTGTTTAAGTTTACAGTTTCATAGTAGACTGGGTGTCTGATTATAATTTACCTTACTCTGACACACGGTCGAACAAGGCCATTTTCGTGCAAATAATCACAGTTCTCATCATCGACTCGTAAGCACACAATCATTACACACGGTTGACAATTAGGATATCTAAGCTCTTCGAACATCGGTTTAGAGTATAAACACAATTCAAGCTCGTCAGATAATCACAGCGCAAGAGAACTGTGCGTGCATCCGCCAAATATAAAAGCGAACCTCACTTATGGCTATCATTAACGCGCTTGACGGATTTTTTTTTTCTCTACTTTATTATATTTCTGGTGCAAAGGCAAAACATTGACGATTTGAACCCGTTAACTTTCTATCAGCGTAACTATATGTTACATAATACATGTTAGATGATGCGCTAAATTTGTTTTGTTCGGATTCAATAGCTACTGTTTAGGATAATTAGTGATTGTTAATAACGCTAATAAACTCAAACAAATTAAGATAAATTTTGAATATCTTTTATATATTTTTTATTATTATTAGAAAATATAATTTAGTGCACATAACGCACATTAAGTTCGTTTAAGGTATATTGCAGGAATTTATATTCTTTTATAAAATCCTTTTCTACGTATTTTAAAGTAGAATATCCTAATTCACCTTTTGAGTTTTTCATATTTACGATTTATGTGTTTCTAAAGTAGTGACTATAAAAATTGCTTTTGAATAGTTTCATAATAAAGATCTTCAAAAAATTAATAAATTTTGATTTTATAGTACCCTATAGTTAAATCTTGCAGCCTCAGTTTATGATAGTCTCAGATTGCTAGAATCCTTTACTACACTATGATTCTCTTCAAGTTATCCCTTAATTCGAATTTTAACCCTAACTCTTAATAAAAAGACTTAGGTAATTTAAGGCGTTATATAAAATATATGGGATCTCCTATGCGACATTATGTTTGGAATATATATCCACTATTCATTTCGCCCTGGCGCTCTTATTAGTTTTGTAGTTGTAAAAAAATTTATTGAATTAATAAATGCAAATACTTATTTTTTCTTTATTGTTTCAGTGTGAAGGACTTGCCTGTCAGACAGCAGTTACAAGATTGACCAAGAACCAGCAGGTGGAGAGATTCTCGATAATCCAGTGAAATCGGTTGCTTCAATTTCTTCCCTGACCTTGCCTCCTTCTTCCGCTCCTTCTTCCTTCTCCTCTCAAAGTAATCATTAGCTTTATAAACGTTGATAATTATTAATTGAATCGAAAACTAAAACTCAAACAAATATGGACGGCATGGATACTAAACCTGTTCTCAACGATGATCCGTCTGTCACGTTGACCATTCGTCTTATAATGCAGGGCAAGGTAAATAGTATTATTAATACTTTACAAATATTTTATTTTATAATGTTCCTTCTTTTCATTCAGTAAGTTTGAAAATTCTTAAAAAGAATTTTTTTTTATTAGGGATAGGTTAACTCATTGCACAAATATTTGCATAAATTTATCTCTTTGACTCTTTAGATGAATCGAGTAAACCCGACTTTCTGATCTAATGGTACAAGATTGATAAAAAACAAATTCATTTTTTCTAATTGCGATTTGAAATTGTCTAATATATTGTTGAATATATACTGTTGCTTTTCAAAAAGATAATTTAGCGCTTCAATAGTCTATGTTAAAAAAAAATTATGTGATTGCGATTAATTTCGACTTACTAAAAATATAACTGGTTCATTTAAATAAAATAATGAATCGACACTACACCAATAGATGTCTTCTCAATTTAAATTGTAATTTTCATTATACAGAACAAAGCTAAATTTTAAAGGTGATTAACCGTCTAAAAGAAAGGCAGTAGATATAACATGCACCTAATCAAGTTCAAAGTTCTAACAAATTTAAAGCTTTTTTAAATTCATTCTAAAAATTTAAACAAGTATTTTCTCTGATATGTAAAAACTTTCTTATTAAAAAATAAAACAAAAACTTTATTAGCCGTTATACCTTTAAAAAAGAACGAAAAAACCGACCCTAATACATTAAAATCGCTGAAGTTCATTCAAAAATTACGCAGATATACACACGCAAAACTTGCACGGAAGTCTGCAAATAGTTAGAATAAACTAGTCATGTAAAGTATACTTAACCTAGTACGCAATTTTTTTTATAAATGTTAAGTAGTATTTATGCTATGTTAGGTATTTTACTGAAGTAATAAGCAGACTGCAATGTTCTGATTCAGTACTATCTATTTAAAAATGATGAATAAATTTTACGTGCGTTTTATTTTCATATAAACCAATAGATCTTTCTTATTTCAATAATCTTATGTATAGAAGATGACCAGCAGATATAATAATTCAAAATTACTTTGAGTAGAAGTTACTTTCCTTAAAATTTGAAAAACAATTTAAGGATCAAGTATGACTGGATTAAAAAACACTTGTTATATAGAAGCTCATAATCCGTGCCACACGCATGGATTATTTTCAGATCGGGTTCTGATTTGTTTTGAATTAAAAAATTAAGATCTACCAATTAATTTCTTGATAGCGTTCTGAAGTTTGAATCTTATCTTCAATTAGATTCTAATCGTATATATTATAATATTTTTTTTTAATGTATGGAAACAAGTAACATTTTTCTAATAGAGTTACGATTAAAGCTTCATTATTACCTAGTTGAAAACCTTTGTGTTTAAGATGAAAAATCTTATCAAACATTACTAAACACTACAAAATGTTGTCAAAGATCATGACAACATGAGGTTAATGAAACCCTTTCGATTACTTGGCAATATTAGACAGTTAAAATTAAAAGAAAATAAACTTTTTAGCTTAAATTTTAAATTTGAAAAATAAAAGCTACTAGAAACGTTACTAAAAAATCTTTATCAAATGATATTTTTTATCTAAAAATAAAAAAAAAAATTTTTTTAAACTGACAACGTGTAGAGGTACAAAGGGATAGAGTAAAAGTAACTCTTTTTGCTTCTTACTGGATATAAAAGTACAACGTGTTAATATCAGTAGAAGCGAATAGTTCGATTCTCTTTACATCCTTTTTGAGGCTGGAATCGGAGCGCAAGCGATCTTCCACGCAAATTCACATTCGGGTCGAGAGAGTATGACGGGTTATAAAACTTAAAATACAGTGTCCATATAGTAGTATTGCAATATATTTTTTTAGGTTTGCAGATTATTTTTTATTAAAAAAGTTTTATAGTAGCCGTACAGAATTAATTGGTAGAAGCATAACTGCAATGATAATGCCACCAATGCTTTCGTCAAATGTTTTAAATTAAAAAATAACCCCTGGTATTATATAAAATAGTTAGGAAACTTATATTTAGCCAAATAGTCATGGAAACGCTTTTTATGGTCATTTTGTGGTATTTAATAGATTATTAATGCATTCGCGACAGCTTTTATTTTATTTTTCTATAAAGAACAACTAATTTTTTTTAAATTAAAAGATAAATACTAAAAATTTATATCATTTATGTTTTTAGGAGGTCGGAAGCATCATAGGAAAGAAAGGAGAAATTGTCAAAAGGTTCAGAGAAGAGGTAATTAACTTTTTTTTCAATCTTTTATCATCTCTGTGTCCATTTTCCGCTATAGTTCAATGAATTATTTTCGTGTAGCCATTTTTGTATATTCCAAAATGACTTAAAATACTACATCACTGAGTCCTATTAAGGTGGCTTCGGCGACTTTTTATAAATAATTGAATATATCTGAAACTTCACAAAAATATTCTTTGAGCATTAGACTTTTCATTTATGTT